>JAUPMG010198498.1:0-10052 GCA_031762675.1 Pachysandra terminalis
TTTCCGCTGTGTTTGACTCGATTGTTTTGGATGTAATAGACTTAGTAATTATTTGATTAATTTCAGTAAAAGTAATTTATAATGTCTTATATGATATTTCTATGGTTTGGCTCTTATTACTTTCCAATCCCATAGGGATATGGGGTGAGGGTCGCGATTTAAACCTAAGGGATTTTCACGTGAATTTCCTTTAAGTTTGGGTCGTGACAGAAAGGTAAGCCGAGACCACACCGAGATCATTTCGGCGACCACACGGCCGGCTGAAATCGCCCAACTTGGTCCAACTTGATTGAATTTTTCTGAGCATGTGTATTTTGATCTCATTAGACCAATTTTGTTGTTAGTTATACTTGTTAATATGTGTTTTTAACATGTTCAGCACGCTTGATAGCCTTATTACACCTTGTACACATCAATTGTGTGCTTAGTTAACTTGCACCATAACACTTGCACCTCATATGCCTTAAGACCATGGATTTGATCTATAAGGTAAATCCCTTTTCATGTAAATCCATACTTCTGGATTTTTAAGAATATTAAGAGGTTATTGTGATCTGGAAATCATAGTAGCTGAGGAAACTTGTTCATAATTATTGTAATTTTGGATTTGAGGGACTAGCTATCCCAATATACCTATGGTCCTATGGACTATTGGTCCTATTGAGTATTTATTAAAGGAGTGTTCCTGTTGCTTGTATATATATACAATTCCCTGAGAAATTTACAATTGAATTTTCTTGGAATTATTGCCCTTGATCACAAATAAGTGGGGAAATTGTGCCCTCTAGGTTGAAGCCCCTTAGAATTATGATGCGCACATGGAATATCTTAGCTTGAGAATGGCCCTGTATTAGGGGGATGGTTCGAGAAGATATCTTGCTCAAGGAATGATCGATCTTGTGGGAACATATATATATATATATATTCATTTAAATAGTATTAAAACTAATTGCACAACACGTTAGACTTGTTTGTTAGATCACACATAGTGATTTCTTATATCTACACAACATGCACAATTAAAACTTGACATTTCATGTACATCATATGTTACTCATGCATATACATTTGATCATATTATTGTTTTCTTGAAACTATGGATTACTATTGAAGAGTGGCCTTGGCCCTACTTCTATTATAAACCTTGTTCGATCTGTTTACTTACTGGCTAAGTGTAGCTTATGCTTTCAAGCAACATATTTCAGGCACATCATAGGAGGTGTACTTGGATTATGGAGAACCAGCTTTGGACCCTTGTTTTGATGGAATTACTGATTTTATCGAAGAAGATAACTAGGAATTATATTAGGGATTTACTTAGTTTTTCTTGGATTGCGTGCCAAAGTATTGTTTTAGCCATTATTAGGCTTTATTTTGTTTAGGGATTAGATTAGCGTGAGAACTATATTATTTTCTTTCCGCTGCTATATTTTGCGTTAGTTTTTGATTGTTATGAGATGTAGTTACTTTATTTTTGGTTATTTTGTAGTTATTAATAAATCTCAGTTTTTTACAATTATTTGGCAAAGTATTGACTAGCACTCCCATGAGGGTATGGGTGAGAGTTATATTTCTGACTTATAGGGACTCCCTTGAGTTCTCTTTCGTTTGGGATGTGACAATACCTTGTTTTGAAGGTCTACTCATCCGAACTTTTGGCTTATGTATGTTTTATGACATATTTTTTCAAGAGCGAAGATGCTTGCTATCAAAGACAAGGCTATGGGAATAAAGGGAACAAGGATAGAAGTTTAGATGTTAGATTCATGTATTAGATATAGTTTATTTCAGTTTATTAAACAGTGACAGATTGTAATTTTATTTAAATATTTATTAGAATTAATGGATTATCTACCGCTTATGTTTCTATATTGCTTATCCGCTGCCATAGGGATATGGGATAAGAGTTACATCTTAACTTTGGGGACTCCTTTGAGATTTATAGGTTTAGGATGTGACAAAAGTAGTATCGGAGCCTAAGTTCTAATAAAATTTAAATAAAAGATTATGAATTGAATAGGAATAGGAATAGGAATAAATAAAAAAATTACTTAAGATAAATGAATTATAAGAGGGTATGGGGAAATAGATATATGTAGGATGTGAGATTGTGTCTTATGATGATTGTCGTTGTGTGCATCTTTAAAAGTAATTTAGGATAGGCAATTTTGAATAGGGGTACCACTATTTCTGAAAAGTCTGAAGGTTGAACTATAAGGATGAAATCTATGTTAAGTATACTGGATTAAAATGTCTTTACAAGGCTTGATGGTCAAAGGCTTATGATGTGTTGATTGATATAATTATGAAAATATTTACATTTCTAATTCTAACTTCTTTTCAAGAAATTGAAGTCAATGTAGTTCGAAATGCATTGAATTAAATTCTTTGGAAAGGGGATAGGAATTAGAGCTATATAAATTACAAAGAATTAAAAGAATAAAAATATATTTATAAAGTAAAATTATATAATATATGTATTGCATGATTATTATAATATATAAACCAAGTAATTAATTGGACCAGGATCCGGTGAACTTATTTTCGGTTCCTACTAGGACACAAAACCAAGTGAAGACTAAGTACTTACCTTGCATGTGATTGGAGTGAATGAATATGAATCTTAGTACGAATTGTGTGTAATGTGATGTGTATAACTTTACTGCTTTGCATGTGATAGTTGGAAATACAAAATATAATAACTCGCAAATAACATATTATTGATTTAATAATAAAAATAATGATATTTCGAATTTTAAAATTAATTGTAAATAAAAATAATTAATGATAAAATAATTGAATCTTATCATTATCTAATTCATTCATAGTCAAGGTACTTACATTTTATTCAACCTCATCCTTATCTTTAACTAAGTGAACTTAATATTATTTAGTATTAATTATATTTTCTAACTGATTTAGTAAATTTTTGTTTTGGAAAGGTTAGTATTTTTATTGAAAAGAAAGTAGGAGTTACGGATATACAAGGCTAGGAGCAGCCATCAGACTCCAAGAGTACATAACATGTGTTCTTGACAACACAAAACATACTAAGAGCATGCCAAAATGCCAACATCAGCCAAAAAAGACTACAAAAAGACAGTTGAGTCACAGTCCAATCAAGATCTTGTAGCCCTCAATCCGGGGCTACCTCTTCTATCCTTATTAAGGATATCAGCCAGCTGTTGTGGCAGGTTATCCCTCATTAAGTAGCAAAAGTCCCCATTAGATGTAACATGGGAGGCCAACCAATCAGCAGCTGCATTCGCTTCTCGAAAGACATGCATAATAGTACATCTGTTGAATTGATCCATGAGGTGTTTAATGTTGTGGATTATTAGGTGATATCTCTAGAGGATGTTCTTTTGAGTAGTTAGAAGGCCTTTTGCATTATTAGAGTCAGTATATATCTGAAGCATTTGAATTCTCTGCTGTTTACCCATCTTTAGGCCATGGAGAATGGCCTCTAATTGGAGCACCAATACAGGTTCAGAAGCAGCAGCAAAGCCAGTAGCAGCTCGCCGTGGTGGTTGTGGATCAGACCACCAGACCCACCTTTAAGTGCCAAGAAGGAACCATCGCAGTTGAGGCTCATGAGACCATTAGGGGGGGCAATCCACCTCACCTCAAGGAGGATGCCCTGGGTGAAGGTCATGCTAATGTCCCTGTTAGCCTCGCTGTCAAAGACGTGAGTCTATCAAGTCTTCCCCTTTCTAGCAACATCAGCAATTATTTGGTCCATGACAAATTTCTCTGCCCTGTATTCATTCCTGAAGAGCCTAGCATTCCTTTCCCTCCATATGTGGTAGATAGTAGTAGAGAAGGCCAGCTTACGGATGGTGCATTTCGAATAATTTTCTCCAAGCACCACTTCACCAGGTCAGGCCAATTCACTTTAGAGGCAGCAATGCATCACCTCCTCATCACCTCAAGCCAGATGTAGTCGGAGTAATTATATGAGAAGAACAGATGTTCATGCGAGTCAATTGCCCTCCTTCACAAAGCACAGTTAGCCATAGGTAACACTCCAAATTTGATGAGTCGATCTTGAGATAGCAGCCTTTTCTGAACAGCCAGCCAGCAAATGAATGAGTAGCGTGGGATGTTCCACAAAACCATATAAGTGACCACTAGAGAACCTTGGGGGTGTCATGTCTCATAGCAGCACAAGTGTCCTTGATGTTGAATAGCCACATTCTGTTAGGTTTCCAGATAATTCTGTCTAGGGAGAGTGGGTGTGTAGGGACCTGACTCAAGCAGCCCCATATGTTATGAATATTCACATTTGCAGAAGGAGGGGGGCTCCAGCCATCATTGTGAATAATGGACTCCACCAAGGCAAATCTAGGAAGTCTCTCCTGATACAAGGTTCTATTAGAGACAATCAGGTGTAGGGGGCCCCATGGATGCCATCCATCCCAACAAAGGATAGTATCCTTGCCATCTGCAATGAGGTATCCAATCAGCTTACACACTTCACTTTTGAGAGAGAGAATCTTCCACCAAATCCAAGAGCATGAAGTAGGCCAGCGCATGCTCCAAAAATTATTATCCTTGAATAGGTTGCTCCTTATCCATCTTGCCAAAATACCTTGGTTCCCAGAAACCAAAAGCCAGGTATATCTAAATATGGCAGCTTTGTTCCACATTTCAAGATTTCGAAGACCCAATCCACCAGAATTCTTAGGGGAGCATACCAGCTTCCACTCCACCAGGTGAGGCTTATTTTCTTCTCCTCCCCACAAGAAATTGGAACATATCTTGTTGATTTCATGTATTACACTTTTGGGTAAGATGAAGATAGTCATCCAATGAGTGGACATACTCATGAGGACACTATAAATGAGTTGGAGTCTCTCAGCATATGACAACATTTGCCCTTTTAGGCACTCACCCTTCTTTTAATTCTATCAATGATAGGGTGTCACATCCCAAACTCAAGGATTCTCTTGGGAACCTTAGTAGTCTGAAATATGACTCACTCTCTAAAAGAAAAGAGTGGCAATAAGTGTCATGCTATTACCTTGAACATCGTAGGACATTCAAGAAGAAAACATACAAATAATGGAATAGCATCATATAATATATTACATCAGAGTTTGAATAAAACAACGGAAGTTTAAAGTAAAATAAGTTCTAGGTTCTAATTAAGTTTCTCAAAACAATTGAAACCTGAAAAGAAAGATAGTACATCTCCAAATCCCAAAAACAAAGAAGTATTAATATATTACATCACAGATCATAATAAAATTGATCTTCATCCTCCTAGTTATCCTCTTCAACCTCGGCATCCAGAGGTTCTTCATCCAAAGGACCTGAAATAGGGTTTTCTAGAAAACATAAGCTATAAAAGCTAGTAAGTAAAAGCATTCAAAGCGGTCTAAGATTGATATAGGGCCACGACCACTAATCAAGGATAATCCAATAAAGTAACAGAAGGAGACAGATTATAATGAGAATGATTGAGGTCGAATCTTTGTTATATGCATGTAGTGCTCCAGATATAGTTAGTGTACACTAAGGTGATCTTAGCATTCAATCTAAGATGCTGTGCGCTCTGTTATACCCATCAATATGGAAAGTTCCCACATGATCGTTCTGTCCTCTGAGCAAGATGTCTTATCGAACCATCCTCCCAATACAGGGCCTTCTCAAGGATAAGATATTCCATAAGCGCAGACATAGTTTTAAAGGTTTTCAACCTAGGAGGCACAATCCCCCCTCTTGATTTTTGATCATGGGTAATACTCCAAAGTTCTATCACGTAGATTGCCTCAGGAAATCATGTTCATTGATAGTTAACAGAGAATTCTCTCTCTGAATATACATCCAAGCATTCAAATCATGTAATACCTTGGGAATAAGAATCACAAACATGAGTGAGGGTATTAGGGTAGCTAATCCCTCAACTTAGCCAGTCAAAAGCCTCACTTAATACAAGATATATTAAAACTCTCTTTCACTAATGAGGCCAACGCAGGAACTCTGAGATAGAAGGAATTACTCATATACCAAATCGAGGTCAAGAGTCAATGCAGTGCAAGTGATGAGGTGCACATTAACTACGCTGTAGACACCCCAATTTGCACGAATGTGCAGTTTCTCTGTTTTTGCAACGCCTGGAAGGCTTGGCTTGAGAATCGACAACTTCTAATCATCTTCCGAATCTCACTCCTACCATGCGCTCAAATTCCTTAGAAATCTCACAAACGCCTGAAAATGACCAAAATACCTCTGGTGGCCATTTTCTGGGTATTTTCGGTAGATGTCTCGGCATCTACCAAGAGCCTATTTTATCCCAGAAATGGGTCTTTCTCCTAGGGCTTCGTGCCCATACTCTCAAATACCTCTTTTTACACTTCTAAACATCACATATTAACTTCAAATCATCATAAAATTAATCAAAATTTGACCTATCATATCTAGACTATACATGTAGATCTTCATTACACAAATCAATTAACATACTTGAAATAATTTTGGAAAATTATAATTAATCTATATGAACTCATAGGAATATCACAAACACATTAAACTTAAATCTAAACATGCTTAATCATGTAAACATACATATCATTCATAAGTTGTTATTCAATGCTCATATACAAAATACTATAAGAACACATTAAACTGTTCAGATCATGCATAAAACCATCAAATCATGCAATCAAACTTGTATCTATAGCATCATTAAGACCTATGGATATAACTATCGTAAAATCGATGGGAATCCCTACCTCTTTCTTCTTAGATCTGTTCTCTACAGATTTTCTAGCAATAGATGATCACCAAGTTTCCCTTTGCCTTCTTCTTCTTCATTTTTCTTTTTTTTCTTTCAAAAGCCAAATTTCCTCCTTCTCTCACTAGCGTTTTGATCGTGTGAAACAACAAGACACTTTCTCTCTCTATTTTTGAAAAGGTACGTGGGTTAGTGGATGAATTCCATTATCCCACTCAATTAATTCAAATAAAAGAGTAATTTACCTAATTAGCCTTAACTTGGCCCAATGGGCTATTTGACCCATCCATGGCCCAATTCGAGCTCATTGTGTAGGGTCCAATCCTAGTCCACCTAGTTCACAAAATTACACAAGCTACCACTATTTCCTCAAAATCACATAAGGGCCTAATTCAGCCCCTCTTATTTCACTTACATCGTAAGGTTTAAAATAAGAATTAACTATCATTTAATTATCAAATTAAATGGTTGGTTCAAGGTCATTACAAACTGAGCCCAATGAATATGAGGGTAAGGAATTGCTCATTGCAAAATGAGCAATTCGAACTGTCTTGGAAAACTATGGAGTAATGGAAGCACTACGAACCATAGGATGGGAACCCATTGTTGACTGGGGTGGATTGGCACACCCATCTGTAGCCATGGAGATGTACTCTCACATCACCTCCACAGACTTGGATTCCATGAGCATCACCTTCAATCTTTATAGCGTCACCAAATATCTCAACCTAGCATTAGTATCGAGATTGATGAATGTACCCATGAATAGTGCCTATGCTAGCATCCCCAAACCTAATTAAGAAGAAAAGATCGAGATCACCAAGGTCATTTGTGACAAGAGAGTGCCATGGAATGATGACAACTCTCTTAGCGCCTCCAAGCTCTCACCCACCTACCGTATCCTCCACAAGCTATTTCTCACCAATGTTTACCCTCGCTCGGGGAACGTGACTAAACTCACCCCGTCATGGCCTCTACACTTCATCAAGTGACCATAGGCACGAGGCTCTGCCTCCCATCTTTGATCATAGCACATATCATTCAATATGTGAGGAGCCAGAGGAGAGGGGCCTTGCCATTTGCTTGTCTGATGTGTGCTGTCGGTGAGTTCTAGGGCATGCCGATACCTTCCTTATAAGTTGGTGAGACCAATCCCCCATTCGAAACAACCAATATGAAGAAGATGAAACTGCCAAGATTGATTGGGCCAAACCAACCACAAGAGCCCATTGAGATTCAAGAAAAGCCTTAGGGCGTTCCTCTTGAGTACCACCAAGGAACGTCTTCATCTTCTGCACCTCCCACAGATCCTATCACCGTGGGGGCCAGGTTGACTGCCTTGGAGGAGGAGATCCGGCATAATAGGAAAGAAGTGTCCAACCTTCGGGCAACTGTGGAGAAGGCACTTCTATTCTTCCAGAATATTCTCAGTGGTTGCAAAGCAACTGACGCAGTTTCAGTTTCACCACCTTCAGCATCGCGATCTAGTAGGGGACATTCTCTCTAGATTTTTCATGTTCATGTCTTAGCTAGTAGTTTGCATTTCCGTTTGTTTTTGGTTTTTTTTTTGTGTAGCCATCTACGCATGGCAAAGAAGAAGAAGAAGCAGGACCCAACTTCGCATTTGAGATTCCATAGACTCCTACTACTAATTAACTACTCGAATAATATTTTACTAGTAATTTCAAGGATGAAATATCCTAAAGAGGGGGGAATGTAATGACCCGGACCTAGCTAAGTAATTAGTGAATTAATCTACTAATTACACAGCTGGAATTTTATGCAAAACTTATGGCTGAACTGGACTAATTAATAAGTATGAAAAGTAATTAGTTAACTTACGTAATTAAATACAAATCAAATTGAAATGGGCTGGACCTTTAATTCGAATCTGACATGGGCCTTAATTTAGATTGGACTTAAGACCCGATCAGAATCCAATTAGAACCTATCAAATTATGTAATTACGATTAATAATGAGGTTAAGTAAGGAAAACTAAGACAAAACTAATATGAACGATTCTTTCAGTGAAGAATTCAAAATTCAAATTTTAAATAAGGTTAGTTAAGAAAACGGTATTCCAGTAGAATTAGAACTCCTAAAAGCTAGGAAGTGAAGAGAGAGAGAGAGAGAGAGAGAGAGAGAGAGAGAGAGAGAGATTCTCCCTAGCTTCACACTTCCAAACCAGAGAGAAAAAGATGGTTCTGGTTTTGGTTTTGCAGAAAAGAGAGAGAATGAGGAGACCTAGAGGAAAAGAAAAGAGAAAAGAGGGAGAGAGAGAGAGAGAGAGAGAGAGAGAGAGAAGAAAAATATACTGTAGGAAGTAGAGAACCAGTAAAGCTAAGAAGGAGGAAGAGGAAGAAGAGGTTGGATACAACGGGCACGAAGAAGAGGAAGATGAAGAAGAAGGTGAAGGAGAGGATAAGGGAAGGACTTTGATTAAAAAAGCCTTAAAGGGACGGGAAAAACTTGAAGACGACTATGTCAGAGCCTGAATAGTCACCAATAATAATTTAAATAAACTTAGAATTAATTGGAGACCTATAAACTAAATTCACTAATATGCAGAAGTTAAAACACATTAGGATCACCCTTAACTCCTAAAACTAATAAGGTAAGTTAATTTAATATAGGGAGCTAGACCAAATAGATAACAGTGACTTAGCAATTAAATGAAAATAAAATAATCAGACAAGATAATAATCATATATAGTAGCTCTAGAGACACGCCTCAACCGAGTTTTATTTAATACATTTTGAGCTTTTCTCTTCATTTCTTCTTCTCCTTCTTCGTTGGCTCCTTCCTCTAACCTTTTTCCTTGGCAAATTCAGCCCTCCAAGCTCCTTTGCAATCAAGGTAAACTCTTTCCCTTTCTCTTTTCCTTTGATTAGTTGTAATCTAGTGCATTCTTAAACCCTAGACTTTTCCTCTTTCCTCTAAACCCTAGAACAAACATGCCTAGAGGTCAGAAAGCCAAACGACAATGAAAGAAAACCAAATCTAACAAGGGATCCACCTCTAGGAGATCACCCTCACCTGACTCGTATGAAGTAGAAGACACTGAGTCTCCCACTGATACAGAACATGAACCCTAGGCTGCTCTCCTTGAGTTTGCCGAAAAGAAAATAGTCATAGAGAAACTGTCACGACCCAAACCAGGAACCTCATCGAAAGTCCCGAATCTTAACTCGTAACCTTCACCCCAAACAGATGCCTGGGAGTGGCAAACGATATCTAGCCAAAAAGGGGCTAAATAAAACGGATATTTAATAAGAGGCAAATTATAAGAAATTAAAGTTCTTAAAAATATC
>JAUPMG010198509.1:0-10052 GCA_031762675.1 Pachysandra terminalis
TTCAGTGATGAATCCCGAAGGTCGCGTCTCGAGATTCGTGCCAATCCCACCTAGGGATTTGGGGTACGGGTTTGGGGGCGTGACAATAGAATCCTGCCTCCGTCCCTAATAGAGATATGTTTGTGGATCATATCCTGGGGGTGGGGGGTATGGGTATCCCCTCCATTATAATCTACAGTGCCATAGCCATATGAGGTAGCAGAATCCTCTGTACTACAACTCTGAGATGTCCCATATTCCGTCCAATCGGAGTTCCAGCTTCATCCCAAATCCCAGAGTTCTCATTTGAGACCCTTAAGATTCGAAACTGTAACTCTCACCCCATTCCACATGGGAGTGGTAAGTCAATATTAAACAATCACATTGAAATAAGTAAGTTCATTATAAAAACCTATTTCACTATATGTATCGAAGGTATTTAAATAACATAACAGTGAAACAAAAAATAATCAAACTAATCCTAGCTTCATTTATCAATCAACTCCATATCAATTACTCAAATATGAAACTGACTAGAAAATTATAACTAATGTCTGAGAAAATTAAATATCAATGTCCTCATTATAACTAATGTCTTCATGAAAATCCTCTCCTTTTTGGTCATTCAAATCCTGTTGCTCTCCTTCTAAAGAACCTCAAATTGTTATGCTTGAAAGCGTAAGCTACACTTAGCTTGTAAGTAAACAAATAAAAATACCATTTAAGAGTGAAATAGGGATAAATCCACTCTCCATGCTCATTGTTACTTAACAGAAAAACAGTGATAATATGAACAATATGAATGTTAATATGAATAATAATATGCAATGGTATGCTGGTTCAATTATTAATGTATGCAATGCATGCTCATGCAAGAGATGTATCATCACCACATGTGATGTCATGCACAATCAATATGAAATGTAGTATGCATGCTGTTTGGCATTCGAGTAGTGTATGTTCACACCCGATCTAACCTCTGACTGTTCAAGATGTCGTCGTGAACCATCCTCCCTATACAGGGTCATAAACAGGAGATTATTTTACGTGTACACCGTAGTTCTGGGGCTTCATTTGACCCAATGGGAATAATTCCCATGCCTTATTTTCAATCACGGGAGCGTATTCTGGGGCATCACCTGTGAACTCTCCCTTGTGGATCATAACCAAAACCTGATCTACTAACAAAATTTCACTCGATCATTTGTCCAACAAGACAAGCATTTGTCCAGCAAGATAAGAAAATAGTTTGGTCTATTGGGGTAGCTAATTCCTCAACCCATAAAATAATATAGTCCATCCAGAACTTCAACCTCACATATATTGTAATTCCTCATTACAATACCACTCATGTAATGTCCATAAATTCTCAAACAAGGAATTATGGTGTCAAGTCAATAGATTGGACTTAGCCAAAGCCTCAATGTTTCAAGGCATATGCAATGAAAAAGTGTCATATGCAATTAACTATGCAAGTAATATAATGGATGAACAAATATATTATGACAAGTAAATTACAAGTTATACATGCCTCGTATGGATTCAAATCCAAATCAAAATCAGACATGTTAAGCAAATTTAGGCATAAGTTCCATCATTGAACAAGTTATGCAAAATACTTATCAAACTCAGAAATGAACTTCATACCCCATCTAATCAATGCATTATACAGCTGCTCATATATTTTCATGATCAACGGACCACTTTCCAATATCTCGGTTTGCCGACCACCTAACTGAAGGTTCGCCAAAATTGTTCGGTGGACCTTTCGGTTTGCCAAACCCCTTTCGGTTGCCCTACCAGAACACATAAAAAATTCCCACAGAGCTTCGACAGGGATCTCGGCTTGCCGAATCCCTTTCGGTAGGCCAAACCGAACCCATCCAAAAACTCTTAGATCTTCGACATGCCCTTCTGTTTGTCGAGAGGTTTGTCGATGTTGCCTAGAAAATTTTGGCTAACCCTTCGGTATGCCGAAGGGTATACCGAAGCACGTAAAACACAGAAATACTCCAAAACACACACATAAATAACCATATAGATATATCACTCATCATATAATACAATTTTGAAATATAGCAATGAGTTTAAATACATAAACGATCGATTAAACACACTTAAGTTTTCAATAGGATTCATAGTCTAAATCTCACATATAAAAACCCAGAAATTAATATAATCATGAAACACACACTATTTTCATGGAAGTAGTAAAGATTAGATATGTTTAGGTTATGTCATACTCATACAACATGACATATATACCTATACCATATCGAAAATAGTATTTTATCTGTGTACTTACCATGAATTGTAGATAGTGTTGAGTAGAACACTATTGTCCTTTTCTTCAATGGCTGAATTCTTCGGCAAATCTTCTTAATTGATCCTCCAAGCTTCACCAACTTACCTTGTACGGCTGCTCTTCTTTCCCTCTTCTCACCAATTCGAAATCAAAATAACACATGATTAGTTTACGTCTTTATAAGTTATTTAGTTCAGTTTAAGTTTGTCTAGTACTCATAATCCAATTAGAATTAGTGTTTAACTTATCTAAATTCTCAGCCCTTAGATTAGATTAATAATTCCTACGAAATCCTAGCCATAAATTATAACTTAACACAGTTATATTTGTGTGTGTTGCACATAGTCTCCCATAATACAATCCACCAATCACAACTAGTTAAAGTCAAAGACAAACATATTAGCCAATTACTAAAATTTTAAATTATTCCTTACTTTCTTATGTATTTACAAATTTTATCCTATTGATTTAGTTGTATCTTATAATCTTCCCTGCTAAAGAAATTTTCGTCCTTGAAATTCGCTTACATAGTTTGAAAAGATTAGGATACTTATCTCAAATATCCTCCTCTAGCTCCCAAGTTGCTTTTGATCTTCCTTGATTACTCCACAAAATATTCAACATCGGAATCACTTTTTTGCGTAGAACTCGCTCTTTTCGATCCAAAATCTCCATTAGATGTTCTTCATAAGTCGCGTACTCCTTGATCGTAACAGCTTGCCAATCAATCACACAAGTAGGATTTGGATGAAACTTTTTAAGAATAGATACGTGAAACACATCATGCACAAGGTTTAAACTAGTCGGTAACTACAATCTATAAGCTACTTCACCTATCCTTTTAAAAATCTCAAATAGTCTTGTAAATCATGGTGCCAACTTACCCTTCTTTCCAAATTTGAAAACTCCCTTCATTAGTGATACTTTTAGAAATACCCAGTCTCAAATCATAAATTCCAGTGTTCTTCTCACATTTGCATACTTCTTCTGACGATCTTGAGCTATAACAAGTCTTTCTCTAATAAGCTTTATTTTCTCCGTAGTCTCCGCAATGATTTCCGGTCCTAAGGAATTTCCTTCGTTCCAGCACAACGGTGATCTACAAGGTCTTCCATGCAACGCTGCAAATGGTGCCATTCCAATGCTAGCTTGATAACTGTTGTTGTAAGAAAACTCAACCAATGCTAAGTGATCTTCCCAACTTCCTTTGAAATCCAATATGCACGCTTTGAATAGGTCTTCCAATACTTGATTCATTCTTTTCATCTGTTTGTCAGTTTGAGGGTGAAATGCTATACTAAAATTCATCTGTATTCTCAAAGCCTTATGTAAACTCATCCAAAGTCTTGATGTAAACTGCGAACCTCGATCCGAAACAATTGTAATAGGTACTCCATGCAATCTGATTATTGCCTTCACATATAGCTTTGCTAATTCATCCGTGTTGATAGCAATCCTTGCTGGTAGAAAATGAGCTGATTTAGTTAATCTGTCCACTATTACCCAAATCACATCATGATTATTCCGAGTCTTAGGTAATCTAGAAATAAAATCCATCGAAATATGTTCCCACTTCCATTCTTCAATTGGGATTGACCAATATCCTTCTTTGGAATCAAGTGGCCATCTTCAAGATGATATGGCATATTGTAAATAAGAGGAGATCTCTCTGGGTGGACTGGGTTTACTACTACCTCATCAAACAAAAACATTTCTGGGCTTTAAAAATTCCTACACAGTGTTCTTAGAGCTAGAGAAAGATTCTGCAATCTAGACTGAAGGTTAGGGACCTTATTGGCTGGCATATTGCTAATGGAAATGATGTTTGGGTGCGGTGGGATATGTGGCATCCTAAAAGCCCACTGATTAATCTTATCCCACCAAGAATTGTGCATAAAGCAAGCTGCAAACTGGATGACAGAGTGGATAGAATGCTAATTAATGGGCAGTGGAGAGATGCTATGGTGTGGAGCTGACTCTTCTCAGGGATCTTTTGAGCCAAGTTCACATTCATAACTTCCCTGAGGACAGTCCATTTTGGAAACTTGCTCAGAATGGGGTTTTTAGCATGAAATCAGTTTGGGAGGCTTGTAGACCACACAACCAAACTGTCAAATGGGCTAATCTGATCCGGTTTAAGGGTTCTATTCCTAAACATAGATTCATTGCCTGGCTTGCTCTTGGAGGCAGACTTCTAACTCAAGACAGACTCACTAGGATGGGATCATTCCTCACTCTTGGTGCCCCTTCTGCAACTCCACTGAGGAAACCATTGAACATTTGTTCTTTGCTTGCCGATTTTCTGAATGGATTTGGTTTAAAATCATGGACATGAAAGAGAGTAACAGGTCCCCACTACCCTGGCAAGAAGAGACTGAATGTTGCATTCAGTTCTTCCAGATTAAGGACGTTCAAGGCGTGATAACTAGACTGTGTTTTGCTGCCACCATTTACTACATCTGGAAGAAGAGGAACTGCAGGATTTTCCAGGCTGTTCACTCTGACAAAGAACAAATCCTATCTTCTATAATGGAGGACATCAGATCTATAATGCATACCAGGCCAAGACAAGGGGCTGTTTCTGATAAAAACAGAAGAGTGCTAATGAATTGGAGATTACACAACATACTTTCTTAGTTGGATTTCTCCTGTAAAATCTTTAGATTGCTTCCCCTTTGGAACTTCCCGCTTGTTTCTGATGTTCCGCCTTTACTTGTTGACAAACTACACATCTAGCCACAAATTGTGTAATGTCCAACTTCATCCGTCTCCACCAATAGTATCTCTCAAGTCGTTGTACATCTTAATTGCTCCTGGATGAATAGAATACTTTGATCTATGAGCTTCCTCCAAAATCTCTCTTCAATTCTTCATCATTCGGTACACAAACTCTTCCTTTCAATCTGATGCTTTCATCTTCCGCCTTTGTCCAATGTAGTTTCTGTTCATCTTTAGCCAACTCTTGTAACCATATCTCCTTCTATAGTTCAAGGATTCTGCTCTTCAATGATAGTTTAGTGAGTAAATTATACATTCTCACTCTCGGGTCCTCTTCACCAATCTTAATTCCCAATTCTGCAAGTTCCTCATAAAGTAACCACTCTTGAATCATCATATGTGCCACAATGCTTCTGGGCTTCCTACTCAACATATCCGCCACTACATTAGCCTTCCTTGGACGATATTGCAATGAAAATTATAATCATTGACCAATTCCATCCATCTTCTTTGCCTCATATTCAAATCCATCTGAGAAAAGAAATACTTAAAACTCTTGTGATCAGAAAACACTTTAAAAGTCTCTCCATACAAATGATGCTTCTAAATCTTAAAAGCAAAAACTATTGCAACCAACTCCAAATCGTGAGTGGGATAATTCCTTTCATGAATTTTGAGTTGTCTTGAAGCATATGCTACTACCTTCCCTTCTTGTATCGGAACACATCCTAATCCCGATAAATTCCAGCATGATTTCTTATGGTCTAAAGCTGATGGATCTTCTAAAACTCACCTTATATCTTGGGATAAAGTTTGTTCTCCAAAAGATCAAGGAGGCCATGGACTACAAAAATCAGAAATCATTAATCAAGATTTCCTTATGAAACTAGGGTGGCGCATCTTGACTGAACCTGAAAATCCATGGGTTAATTTAGTTAATAAGAAATATCTAACAAGGTGCTCTTTTGCAGATATAAGAATTAGATCCAATGCCTCTTGGGCATGGCGCGAAATTCTACAAGTACGAGATAAGCTTAATATTGGCTTAAAATGGATAGTAGGCTCTGGATCCCAGATTAACATATGGCTGCAGGATGAGTCTGTTATCAATTTTGATCGCCCTCCTCCTAACCAAAATTTTTTCTTGGTTAAAGATCTTATTGATCAGGATACTTATGATTGGAATAGTGTGTTGATTAGACGGCTATGTAATCCGACTATTCAACATAGGATCTTTCTACCCCTATCTTTGTCAACCAATCTGAGGATTTCTTGATTTGGGACCAATCTCAATCCAGACAATTCACAATTAATAGTGCTACCAAAATGATTTACAATTTGACTCACCAACAGACTACTACTTCGGGTTGGTACAATTCCATCTGGAAACCCAGATGCCCTCCTAATATCAAGTTTTTTCTTTGGCTATTATTTCATAATGCTCCACCTACCAATCATCTTCTACACTCACGACACATTATTCCACAACACCCATGTGTAACATGCAATCATCACAGTGAGGATATCTATCATATATTCATACACTAAAGCTGTTCAGACATGGGCCTTATACCCGGAAGGTCAAGTTTGGATCCATAATTTGGACCTAACCGAACATCAAAGAATTACTCAATGGATAAGGGAACCCCAGCTTGCTCCCTTTCTTCCTTTTCTCTTATGGAGTATCTGGAAATCAATAAATTCCTTGATTTTCCAAAATCACTCCTCTAGCCCTGAGGATATCTTATCCTCAGCTCAAAATTTTCATAACGAATATTTCAGAGCTTTGGCTAATTCTTCGTCTTGTTGTTGGCAGGTACAATCAATTCAAGGAGCTTGCGGCGTAAGGAGATAACACTTATCAGATGGAATCCTCCACCAACATCGTTTGTTAAGCTTAACTTTGATGGCTCAATTAGGAACAAGAAGGGAGCGTTTGGTGCAATATTAAAGAATTTTGATGGCACCTTCATTAAAGCATGTGCAAGATCATTGGATGATGACTCTATTAATGTTGTTGAGTGTCATGCGCTTACCAGGGCATCCGTCTGGCAATTAATCTTAACATCTCTCATATTTGGATTGAAGCAGATTCCCTTGTGGTTATCAATGCTATCAAAGATGAACAGGAACCAGCTTGGAGAATGAAACGGTTGATCAAGAAAATCAAATACCTAATGAAGACAATGTTCATAGATCATCGCATCTACTTCAAACATCAGGAAAGTAATTTTGCAGCTGATCATCTAGCACATCTGGGACACATATTGAACACAATGGCTATTTGGGAAGTGAGGAACTATCCCCAGGAATTACACCAGATAATCACTGATGATATACTTGGACGCACTACACCTAGAAATGTGTAGTTTTTTTCATACCCAACAAAAAAATATCCCGACAAAGATGCATCCGCAATGATCACAAACTTCATACCACTTATAGGAATAGTTAACACCAATGCCGTTGTCAACCTTTCCTTAAGTTCTAAAAAATTCTTTTCATACTTTGAACTCCAAACAAACTTAACTTCCTTGTTAACTTCATGTAACGTCTAAAAAAAATCCTCGAATGTAACGTCTATAGTAACCAGCCAATCCAAGAAAACTTCTAGCCACCGATATGTTCTTGGGCTGTTCCTAATTCAGTACCGCTTCTACTTTCTCCGAATCCATTGAAACTCCATCCTCTGACACTGCATGTCTTAAGAATTTCATTTCCTCTCTCTAGTAATCACACATAGAAAATTTAGCATACAATTGATTGTCTACTAAAATCTGCAAGGCAATTCTGAGATGATCTTCATGCTCTTCCTTGGTCTTAGAGTAAACCGATATATCATTCCTAAATACTACCAAAAATTTATCCAAATAAGGTCTGAAAATAGCTGCATCATGTCCATGAAAGATGTTGGTGCATTAGTGAAACCAAATGACATCACTACAAACTCAGTGTCCATACCTCGTCCAGAAAACTATCTTCGGAATGTCTTCCTCCTTGATCCGCAATTGATGATATCCGATTTGAGATCTATCTTCTAAAAAATCTTGCTCCCTTCAGTTGATCAAACAAGTCTTCGATTCTTGGTAATGGATATTTGTTCTTCACTGTTACTTGGTTCAATCTTCGTAGTCAATACACAATGTCAATGATCCGTCCTTCTTCACGAATAGACCTGACGCTCCCCATGGCGATGAACCCAGTCTAATGAAATTAAGTGTAGGAAACTCATCCAATTGAATTTGCAATTCCTTCAACTCAGTAGGTGACATGCGATACGTAGGTAATGCAATAAGATTAGCACCTGAAGCTAAGTCAATATGGAATTCGATCTCTCTTTTAGGAGGTAATTCTGAAATATCTTGGAATAAGGTTCCAAATTGACATATTACTGGAATCAACTCACATTCAAGCTTCTCTTCCACTGACCAAGTGACAACTGATTTAGCAATATAGATCGTCATCCTCTAACCTTCACTATGTTCCCTTCCGGTAACATAAAGGATATGATTTGTTATAACAGTCTATCTACACATGATATACAGTTAGCCAATCCATACCTAGAATAACATCTAACTCCTTCATGTTAAGCATTATCAGGTTTACAGGTAATGTAGATTCACCTACTATAATTAGGCAAAACCTACAAACATTCCCTAGATATGCTGAACCACCAACCAGATTCACAACTACGAAATCCTTCTCTAACTCTTCGAAAGATAAATACAAAGAATCTTCTAATGAATGTGCTATAAAAGACTGAGATGCTCCTATGTCAAATAAAAATTGTGCTGAAATATGAGAAATTCTACCAGTACCTTCCATTACTCCGCCTTGTTGTTGCTCTAAAACGTAGATCTTCACTTGTTGCTGTTGAGGTTGCTGTTGTTGATGTGGTACTTCTTTCTTATTCCCTTTCTGTTGTTGTTGCTGTTGCACAGGTTTTTGGTTCTGTTGATAATGTGGTTTAGGCACAAACTGCTGTTGTTGTCCTTGAAAAGAATTCTGCTGTGGTTTCCTTGGTAAACGACAGTCTCTTTGATGATGTCCTAACCTTCAGCAATTGAAGCACTTCATACATTGAATTCCAGCCATGGATCAAAATATCGTATCGTATCACCCGATACGTATTGCGTATCGAGGGTCTCAATACGATACTCACCTGCACGAGACGATATGCTAAAAAATGCACCATATTGGTCGATACATGATTTGTACTGACCGTATCGATCGATACGGCTTGATAAATACAGATGTATCGACTGTATCGCTAGTTACAATCGATACTTGAAATTTTTTTCATTAAACAGAATCAGATGGGAAAAGAGGAGAGATAGAGAGAGAGAGACTAAAACAAAAAGAAAAACAGAATCACAACACAAGAGGAAGAGAATAGGAGAGAGAGAGAGAGAGAGAGAGAGAGAGAGGTACCTGCTGCTACTGCTGCTTCTCCTCATTTTCTTCTTCTTCTCGTAACTGAGTTCAAGTTCAAAACCTAGGCTTAAAAGATCTTAAAAGGTTAAAACAGCTTACAGGATTTGATTCGGTACACTGGCAGCGTATCGAATCATATCTATATATAAGTTATATAGATATGATTCGGTACACTGCCAGTCTACCAAATGTGTAATATTGTGTATATAGTTTAACCTCATAAATAATTTTTATTTATACATTAATTTATGTTATTTAAATATATGATATATTATAAATTTATATTATTATACATACAAATATAAACATTTCATATAATAATATTTTATAGACATATATGTCATTTTACATATAAAAGTTATTTAATGTACAGTATAAATAAATTAAGTGTACAAGCTACATATTTTATTTATAATTATAATCTATTAGTCTTATAAATTGATCATATATTTTTATTTTATATTTATTATTTAACAATTAAAAAACACACTCTGACAACAACTCAATATAGATTAGCTTTTCATGCATGATTTGTTTTGTAAAAATAAAATATTATCTTAAAAAAATATTATGAATTTGTAATTTAGTTAATATACATATATATATATATATATAT
>JAUPMG010198520.1:0-10052 GCA_031762675.1 Pachysandra terminalis
GCCTGATATGCCAAATACACCCGAGGGCAAAATGGTAATTTTTCCCTCATGGAGTACAGCATGTGAGGGCAAAATTACCATTTTTCCCTCAGGTGTATTTGGCATATCAGGCCCCATATCACGGGGCTCATAACAGAAGATCCGCACTCCGAAGAGACATGTCTTATAAATTTTTTGTTTTGCCATTTGAAGTTATTATTTACTCTAGATTTATGTATTCACTCCATACTCTCAGATCTCAAGTTCTTGTATCAATATTCCCGCTTACGTAGGTGAAGATAATTTTTAAGTATCTGTGGTTTCACCAAATGGCTTCTTGGAATTCCCCTGATTTATCTGTTTTGACAGGGATTCTTCAATTTTACATCCCGCAGACCTCGCCACCTACTGCATATTTTGGAGCTTGGGTATAATGTCATGTACAATGATGTCGACATGGTCTGGTTGGAAGACCCATTTCCCTATCTCCTAGGACATCACGACGTATACTTTACAGACGATATGGCTGCAGTATGTATATGCTAACTTTACTTGAAGGTTCACTACGTTTGAGAGCTAAATAGTAATTATAAAATTGTTAATTATAAGAGATTATGGACCACCAAACGGTTGTGGATTGTTTTTTCTTCTTTTGTTATGTAGAGGATCTTATAATGGTTTCATGAGCTCTAGTTTAGGTGCAAATTTCCACTGCCATGTTTTTTTTCTTCCTTGTCATCGTGAATGATACATGGTCAATCCTACCTTGAAGGTTCGCTTTGTTTAAGTGTCAACTGTCAAATAATAATCTTATAAATGCAAATTTTTCTTCTTTCATCACCTAGAAGATCTTACAGAATGCTTTTATGAAATGATAATTTTATGGATGAAAAGTATTTTTGATATCTTTTACAATCATGAACAAGATGGGGTCAGGCTTGGAGACAAGAATATGATCTTTAAACAGAAATCCACATTATTTGCATATCTTGAGGAGTGGGACCTTTGGCTAATACATTTATAGAAAGCATTACTTCCTAATTTTTATTTTCATTGCCAATTGCTCTGCTTCGCTCATTAATAACTGAATTTTCCCCCTCATAAAACACATAGGTAAAACCTCTGAACCACTCTCATGATTTGCCGGCTCCAGGGAAGAAAGGGCGCACGTATATTTGCAGCTGCATGATTTTCCTGCGTCCAACTAAGGGAGCAAAACAAGTTATGCAGAAGTGGATTGAAGAACTTCAAGTTCAACCATGGTCCAAAACCATAAAAACCAATGACCAGCCTGCATTCAACTGGGCTTTAAATAAAACTGCCGGACAGGTGCGTGCTATTCTCATTTCTGTTGCTGTATTACTTGTCGGATTATGTATGGACAAATGTATATACGGACTAAGGAAGCTTGGTTTTCTGGGTAGGACTATTGACATGTTTTATATAGGAGTGTCTTAATTTAATTGGTATTGTAATGGTCATTTTCTAATATTTTTAAACAAATAGAAAATTAAATGCTTCCATCTGATGGACTGTAAGGACAATAACAAGCTCAAAGTTGTACATTTTACAGTAAATTAAACCACATGTGCTGTTTGATTTCGTGTGCGAAGTGGAAAAAAATGACCGTTACAATACTACAGGCAGTAAATTAGCCCACATGTGCTGCTTGATTTCTTAGAATAACTTCAGGTGGAGACTGTTTTGACTGCGTATTGAATTTGAAGGGTTTGATGTTTGAAGCAGGTGGATCTGTATCTGCTGCCACAGGCAGCCTTCCCATCAGGAGGGCTATACTTCAAGAATCATACATGGGTCCAGGAAACCAAGGGAATGCATGTTATAATCCACAACAATTACATCACAGGTTTTGAAAAGAAGATCAAGCGCTTCCATGATTTTGGGCTCTGGCTTGTGGATGATCATTCTCTGGAGTCACCACTTGGCCGCATATAGTAAGGAATCTAAACTTAAAATACCTCAATATGCAAAATCAGATGAACACCATATGTTCTACTCACAGTCACATGTGGCATGCCACTTTGCCACTGGCTTATGTTGGTCATCCTATTGGTTTCATTACTGGAGTAGTGTGAAAGAGACTGCCAAGCATCAGGTGCTAAATCATATTCTTATTTCTCCATTCTGCAGTTTACCTTTAGTGTGATTAGTAACACGTTTTTCCTTCCTTTCTAAAGCGTGTACATAATTTTTGTTCAACATATTGAATGACTTGTTTGCTTATGCCTTGTATGGATTCAGTTACCACTATTCACAAAAAAAAATTTATTTAATGCTAATGTTCACATCTACCAACTTGTTAATTTGGCTGCCCGTCAATAGTCCTCAAATTTTTTCTTTCTGCATACAACACCTATGGCTGCTTCACCTGGGCTGCCTTTCAACGCTCCATTGAAGTTGCGATTAACAAAGTTGTCCTCTAGGAAAGTCCATATGATGCTAATTGAGTCACCCCTTTTCTCTCTGTCTCTGTTTCCTCCTCTTATTCTCCTAATCTTTTCGGCATCCTCCTGCAATGAAATGAACATTTTAATATCAGGTTACTTCCTTTCAAATATTGCTTTGTTTCTTGGTTCCAGATTGTCCATGAACACATCATAAATTTTATTTTATTTTTATCAGTTATGTGTATAAACATTCACATATCACGGAAAAAGAATTGATCAATAATATGGGTATAAACACACACATCACAATTTTTTTTATTTTTTTTTTATCAGTATAGTGTGTTTATGCATTTACACATCACAATCATTAGTATATAAACATTCACATCATATTTTTTTTATTTTTTTTTTATTAGTAATGTTATATATAAACATTCATACATCACAATTTTTTTATTAGTAGAGTATAAATATTCATAGATCACAAATTTGTATTTTTGATTAGTAAAGTCCGTATGAACATTTTATTTGTAAATGATCATTAAAGTGTGTATAAACATTCACACATTACAAAAAGATTTTGACCTATATAATTTGTATAAACATTCACACGTCACAATTGTTTTTTTTTTTTTAGGGTCAATAAAATGTATAAAAACATTAACATATCACAAAAAAAAAAAAAAAAAAAAATGATCAATAAAGTGTATAAACATTCACACATCGCCATTTGTTTTTTTTATCAATAAAGCGTGTACAAAACATTTAAACATCACAAAACTTTTTTGATCAGTAAAGTGTATATAGACATTCTCACATCATAATTTTTAATAGAGAATGGACCAATCATGTTCTTGATGCATGCACCGGTATATATACTTGTCGAAACCGTTTCCAGGTCCTTAAGCACGAACTTTTTTGTACAGGTCATAATGGTCTTGTGTTAAAAAATAAATAAATAAACACCCACTTATATAAATAAAAATATTATTTAAGAGATTAGTGTAGAGAGACCCATGAAATGAAGAATCTGGATTAGCCAGATAATTGTTAATGGATATGGTGGGTTAAAATGGGTAACCCGACCTGCCTTTAGATCATATTCATTCTTAGTGGAATATCATAACCACATGACTCTTGTCACTTTACATTCCGCGTGAATGCATATGCAAGTGGAGATGTTTTTGTTTATTTGGTCTTAACCACGTGGTGTCCCCACACCCACTTGGGTGTGGGATTAATCCACTTTCGGGGCCGGAACAATTATGGTAAACTGTTGGTCACGAGTGCTTCTAGTAGGATTCGAACTTCAGACTTACCTCCAGAGACGCTCACTAGAGCCCAGCTTGCTACCAGCTGAGCCACACATCAGTGGTTGTGGACACCTACATATCTCCACTATTGCTACCCAACCATGACATCCACTTATATTGCCAGTCAGGTGTTCGAGTTCATATTCTCTTTGTAGAGTCTTTTAGTTAGCATTAGGATATTAGGATTGTAGAGTTTTAATGTTAGGGTCTAGGATTAATCTTCTTTAGGTGTAAGGATCATCTTTTTTAGGTTTATTATTTGTTGAATCTTCTTAATTACTAATGATTTATTAAAACAAATATTTTTTTTAAATTATGAATGATGAGTTTTCCTTGCCATGTGTCATTATATGGTTAAACGGGGATTCATATAGGTCCCTCGCGAGTGATCTAAGCACGATTCAATATTTTTTCTTTATAAGCTCACGAGAAAGGTAAGCAAGCGTATTAAGGACATATTTGGTTTTGCTTCTTTGAGTCTTGAAAGTGATTCTTGAGCATAGAAGCACTTTAACCATATACATTAAGAAGAGCCAGTTTGTTGTAGCTTCCGACAAATGGTATGGCTTCAATACGAAGGGCTTTGTTAAAATGATTTTTTTTAGATTTAATGGATCTTTTTGTCCTTTTAAAGAATGTGTAATAGAAATGAATGGGTAATTTTGTTATTTTAAAAGTTTTATTTAAATTTAGAATATGACTAATTGCTTCTTGAAAACACAGTTTTTAAAAGCAGTTTTACACCTGTTTCATCCAAATGGATTTTTTGAAGAAGTGCTTTCAGTTGCAGCAACTTTCAGAAGTATCACAAAACACCCAAATATTGGGTAGGAAACCCTTTTAGGTCTAGAAAGGGGCTTATAGGCCCTTGGAAAGCTACGACAAATGAGGCCTAAGCATTTGATAACCATTTTTGTTTGAGTAGCAAATTCTAAATGAAGTGCTTTGCCCGAGACTGATTCTATTGAAACAGTCGACTCCTTCTCCAAATTGCTTTTACAGGAGATTCGATTTTTTGTCATTTACTGACATTCAATTCTTATATTCTAGACTTAAAACAGTTTTTAATTATACAATAATACAAGACATTGTCTTTTTATAAAATGTTTCGTAAGAATCAATTCTGAAGGAATTTTTTCTCCTTTTATGCCCCAAACAAGGCCTAAGCTAATGTTTTGCTTAACCTTCAATCTCTCATTTAATGGCCCTGAGCGACTCAACAGCCTCATGGCAACCTTGTAAATATGCCCATAGTGTGGGACGCAATTGTACATTTCTTATCCAATTACGGTAAAGCGACCCGTGTGGTCGGATTCAAACATGATTAGTAATATAGAAAAGGCCAAAGAAGCTCACAAATTTTCATGTCTGCCACAGACGCCAATCTTTTTTATATAGAGATGATTAGTTGAATTGAAGTCAACACCTTCTTTCCTCACACGCACAGCCGTTCTTTCTTCAGTGATGAACTCTTAACTGTTTAGATTTCTCATTCAACAAAATCTCCATCAATGAAGAAAGCAAAGCTTCGATTTCTAATTCTATCCTTCGTTCTTCTTTCTCTACTTCATTGCTCAACAGCTTTTACTCCTCCGGACAATTATCTCATCGACTGTGGATCCAACGCGACGACTACCTTGGTCTATAACCGGCTCTTCGTCGGCGATTCGACGGGAAACGGTTCGGCTTATCTCTCCGCAGATCGTTCCATCTCACTCACAGATCAAACCCCATCTGAGGATTCATCACCTCTGTACCAAACAGCTAGGGTTTTCACAGGGGGTTCTAGCTATGACTTTGAGATCAAGAAAAAGGGTAGCCATCTGTTCCGACTCCATTTCTTTCCCTTTTCTTCTCAGAATTATGATCTGGGTTCAGCTAATTTCCACGTTTCTGTTAATGGGTATTCGTTTCTGAGCAATTTTAATGTCAAGAATAATGGTGTGTTGAAGGAGTACATATTGATGTTAGATAGTGGAAAGATTGAAATTTTATTTACGCCGGCAAACAGAGAGGGTTTCGGATTCGTTAACGCCATTGAGGTTTTTTCAGCTCCAGATGATTTCATTCCTGATGAGGGAATTAAGTTTGTTCCAACAAAATTAGAGGATTTCAATGGCCTTTCATCACAGATTCTAGAGACTGTTCATAGGATCAATGTTGGAGGCCAAAAACTAACACCTTTAAACGATACCCTTTGGAGGACTTGGATTCCTGATGAGGGCTTCCTGGTTCTGAAATCCGCGGCGAAGCCCGCCTTGCGAACTAGTCCACCGAGTTACCAGGGAGGAGGAGCAACCAGAGAGATTGCTCCTGACAATGTTTACATGACTGCACAGCAGATGAATAGGGACAATCTTACGTTAACAGCGAAATTCAATATAACATGGAGATTCCCAGTGAGGTCAGATCGTGGAAGGTACCTGGTTCGGATGCATTTCTGTGATATAGTTAGTAGCTCGCTTAATCAGCTGTATTTTGATGTATTTATCAATCAGTATGCTGCCTACATGGATCTTGATCTATCTTCTCTTACGGTTCAAACGTTGGCAATGCCTTACTACATTGATTTTGTTGTAGACTCGGACAATTCGGGGTTTATGAATGTAAGTGTTGGCCCCTCTGATCAGAGCATTCCTTTGAGAATCAATGCTATCCTGAATGGGGTGGAGTTCATGAAGATAATGGAAGGTTCAATTTCATCACAAGGGTCTACGAAGAAGAAGAAAAATGTCTGGGTTTTGGTTGGTTCTGTTCTTGGAGGATTTGCTGTTATATGTGCAGCAATACTTGCAGTTCTGTTGGTACTAAAATGTAGGAAGAAAGCAAAACCAAAACCTGCAGAAAGCGCGATGGCATGGTCGCCGTTGCCGGTTTATGGAGGGAGTTCATATAGTAGAGTGACAGAAGGGACCAACAATGCATCCCCTGGTCCAAATATTCATCTTGGATTGAAGATCCCTTTTGCTGATTTACAGTTCGCGACAAACAACTTTGACAAGAATCTGGTTATTGGTTCAGGTGGGTTTGGTATGGTCTACAAAGGGGTGCTTAGAGACAACACGAAAATCGCCGTGAAGCGAGGTGTACCAGGCTCTAAGCAGGGACTCCCGGAATTCCAGACAGAGATCACAATCTTGTCCAAAATCCGGCATCGCCATCTTGTCTCCCTGGTTGGGTATTGTGAAGAACAGTCGGAGATGATACTGGTCTACGAATTCATGGAGAAAGGGCCACTGAAGAATCAGTTATATGGCTCAGGGTTGCCACCATTGTCTTGGAAACAAAGGCTTGAGGTATGCATTGGTTCAGCAAGGGGTATTCACTACCTTCACACAGGTTCAGCACAGGGAATAATCCATCGCGACATTAAATCGACAAACATTTTGCTTGATGAGAATTATGTGGCAAAGGTTGCTGATTTTGGTCTTTCAAGGTCAGGCCCCTGTCTCGACGAGACTCATGTAAGCACCGGGGTAAAAGGAAGCTTTGGGTATCTAGACCCGGAGTACTTTAAAAGGCAGCAACTGACAGAGAAATCGGATGTTTACTCATTTGGAGTGGTTCTTCTTGAAGTGCTGTGCGCTCGGCCGGCGATTGATCCTTTGCTTTCGAGGGAGCAGGTGAATTTAGCTGAATGGGCGATGCAGTGGCAGAAGAAGGGTTTGCTTGAGAAGATTATTGATCCTCAGCTTGTGGGTACTATAAAACCCAACTCACTGAGAAAATTTGGGGAGACTGCAGAGAAATGTTTAGCTGAATATGGTGTTGATAGGCCTACAATGGGTGATGTGCTATGGAATTTAGAATATTGTCTACAGCTTCAGGAGACTGGGATGCAAAGAGAACCACATGAAGACAGCACTACTCAAGCATCTGAGCTACCGGTACCTAGTGCTGTTCCTCGCGCCCCTTCTAGTAAAACCAGAATGGAGGGAGATGCTAGTGATGGCAGTTCAGACATCACAACAAACCAAGTCTTCTCACAGCTGATAACTAATGAAGGCAGATGATTTATAGGTTTATGCTACTAGATAAGCAACCTGCAATAAACTATTAAATTCGGCAGATAATGAAGCTATAATGATCTTCCTACAACATAGTACCTGAACTTTTGCAGGATTATATCTGGGAGGTAAGTTCCAGGAATTTTAGCTTCTTTGTAGCTTCTATCACTACTTTAAGTCTTCCTTCTTTTTGTTGTATCTAATGATTCTAATCTGTATTTTATGCTGTTATTTATATAGATTCTATTCATGGGTGCTGTAGACAGTTCAAGCTTATTTACTTGTAGAAATTTTATAGTAGATGGTGCTGTGGGCTTGTGGTATAATAACGTTTAAAAGAAAATTGGCTTCACCCACTCTGAATCCAATTCTGTAATAAATATCTTGATTTTCATTTTGAGGATGTTGTTTCCCATGGTTCCATTCAATCCTCTGTGTTCTAGTGCAGTACTGTAACCTGAATGTGCTTAAATTTAAATTGAGTATTCGGAAATCAAAATCCAAACCAGATTTGCACATCTATATATAAACTTAGATTGGGTATGCAAAAATCAAACTCCGAACCAGATTTGCACATGTATACATTGCCATTGCCATTGCCATTGCCATTGCCATCTTAAGTGCTGTCCCCAGTCGAAATCTGACCAGGCTATCCAGATCTAAACCCAGTGTCACATGCTAGTCATATCGTAAAAGCTCTCTCCTCAACTTATATGCTATTCGGTGTTAAATTTCCATTGCTAGAGTAATTCTTCAGACCTAGATTTCAATGCTTAAATGATGAGCATACTCATTTTGTCACTACCGACTTTGTTCACCATATATCTGATACAGAGGTTTAAATTTCTAAATTCACGGTATCTTGTGTCTATCCTGGAGTATCCACCCCAGTACCAACTTCTCTTTCCTGCAGTACAGTGGGGAAATCCAAGGGTCTTGCCTTCCGTCTAACATTTTAGAATTACAAGTTTAATATGTGTTGAAAAAGAAACCGAGGCTTTCTGTTCTATAGCTATCTTACAAATAAAAAACTTTTTGGTACGTTTCTTGAACCTAAATAACTTGCACCAATGCATATATTCATGCTCTTAACCATCTGTGTGCAGCTATCAACCTCCAATATCTGTGTTGATCAAGCACTTGAATAGTTGCTGCCCATTATCACTTGAATCTAAAATGGTATGGTTTACAACCTTCACTGCCTTAGAACCAATGACAAGCTTTAGTCTTAGAGTTATGCCAAAGCTGTAGACCAGTAAAATTTCCAGTTTTACATTCCCTAATAAAAGGAATTTCAATCTGATTTACCTTCAGAATGGCACAAGGTAAAGAAGATTAAAAATCAACATACCATGTTTTATCATTTCTTTCTTTCTTAATGAATGTGGGATAGGTAGGCCTTATGTAAAGAAGATTAAAAATAAACATACCATGTTTTATCATTTCTTTCTTGCTTCGTGCATGTGTGAAAGGTAGGCTTTATTTCTTTTACAGAGAAGGCTCAACCCAGAAGGAACTAGTGACTACATATATAAATCCTGATTTCTGCAAGCTTGAGGATCCAATAGGCAAAGGTTACTGCATTAATACAACTATTAATTTGTGAACCAAAATTACAAGGAACAAAATGAAATGCAGGGGTAAACAAACAAACAAACAAACAAACAAAAAATAAATAAATACATAAATAACAGATAACTGCAGTGCTGCACTCTGCATTCATAAGTTGTGTGTTGCAATTCAACAAACCACACTCCTTAACAACATTTTAAGTTATACAAGAATCTTCCATAAACGTATTAGTTCATTTAATAGAAATATAATCATACAACTTACAAGTACAATACAATACACTACATATGATCATATAACTCCTGAAAAGCTTCAATTAGGAACTCATCCATATTGTACAAGAACCTATTGATTCATTAGAATTATCAAAATTTACCTTTTGACTTAAAATTACCATCCGAGACGTCCACAGGCAAAGGTGACCATGCCACAGAACCATTCACTTGAGTCCTCCTCTTAATCATAAATGCCAATGCAACTATCAACAAGCTCACCACAGCAACTAAAGGCACAAGAACGCCAGAACTTCTTTTCGGCCAACTCTTCAAAGCCAAATTCGCCAAGATTTCTCCATCGAGGCTACCCATTGAATTATTCATCTTCATAATCTCAACCCCGTTCAATATTGCTCTAATTCTTCCCTCTCTGCTCATATCTGAAGCACCTATGCTTATGCTTACAACCCCAGAACTATCTCCATTGACAATGAAGTCAGCATAATAAGGAGAAGCCAGATTTTGGCTTGTAAGGTCTGAGAGATCCAAATCCTTATA
>JAUPMG010198531.1:0-10052 GCA_031762675.1 Pachysandra terminalis
TTATGTATTGATTCAAGTCCTTTAATGATACAAGTTTTTTGAGAGTTCTTGCTCTTCGAGAGTCTTGATAGGACTTATCTTTTTGGCCCTCCATTGCTGGAAGTCTAATATTTATTTCCCCCTATGTTGGATAGACTACTTCGAGATCAGAGCCTTCGAAGAGTGATTGTATGTCAGGAAATATTCTCTTAACAAAATATAATTCGCGACATTATGACTTTGAGGTGTCATACTGTCTATTTCGAATTATTATTTCAAAGAATAACTTCGAAATAGGAATGCAGTGTCTTTAAATGATAATTCGAAATATCAATCATCTTAAAGAATTGATTCTGAAATAGTCATTTCGAATAGCTATTTCGAATAATATTGAATATCAGAAAATGTTCCCTTATAATTCATAACTTTATGTTTTCATAATGATCATTTCGAGTAATTGTCTCGAAATTTGATTTTACTTTATTTGTATGATTATCCCTAAAAAGTGTCATGACTTTGGGATAGGAAACTTGTCATTTCGAGATCGAATCTCGAAATACCTAACAATGACTATTTCGAAATACTGCATCAAAATAGTGTTATGTTGATAATCTCTTTATATGAGATATTATGATGACGAGTTAACCCTCTCAAGGTAGTTAACCTGTATGACAAATTGGGCCTCTCGAGGTGGCTAACATAGGTTAGCCAAGTATATCCTCTAACTGTATACTGATTTTCGAATAATCCTCACATGTTAAATGGGCTTTCGAAGTGAATTTCGAATATATGTTCTGAATTCATAATGTAGCATGTAATTCATAATTGGCCTTGCCACGTGTCAAAATATGATTGGATTAAATCAATTTCCAAATGGGCTCATCATCAATACCAAACCCGCTCCTAACCCTATCCGGGTGGTAGCGGGGTGGGGTGGGTTTGACCCGGTTGAACAATTCTTTTAAAAATAAATGTTTTGTTAAGTTAATCTTTAATATTTTAAATATTTATAAAATATGTATTTAAAACATAAAATATATACTTAAAACATAGGTGAATGGCAACGGGTTACCAAACCACAACCATTAGGGGAGGGGCGCACGGTTTCAAGGATCGGTTTGGATTGGCCAGTTTGGATTGGGATCGGCCAGGACCGGTCCGATCCCAACCCACGATACAACTATTGTATCGTGAGGCTTTGGATCAGATCAGTTCAACCGACACCGATCTGGACCAACCCGACTAAACGGATTAGGGTCGACCCGTTTATCAAATGGGTTGGTTCAGGTTTAGGTTTCTCGACCCGTTGGTAAACGGGTCGAACCCCGACCCAACCCGTATGACTAGTTTATTAATATTTTTTATTATACTATTATTATTTTAAAATTAAAATAATAATGATAAATAATAATAATAATAATAATAATAATAATAATAATAATAATAATAATAAATTTAAAATAAATAAATCAATAATTAAATTTTAAACGGGTTGACGGGTTCGTCCCGTTTATGGGTAGATTGGATTCGAGTTGAGGTTATCCTGACCCGTTGATAAACAAGTCGAACCTGACCCAACTCATTTAACCCTCGACCCAGTTATAACCCGACCCATTGGCACCTCTACAGTTCGCGGTATGTCTGTTGGAAATGTCGTCGAACAGAATTTGCTGAATTTCAGTATTGGGATTACTCTTTCCAACATACTAATTTCTAGAATTTACTTCCCTAACTAACTTTCTGCATTCTCGTCGCATTCAAACAGAGCCTTAAGAAATACTAGTAATGTCTGTTAACGGTTTCTCTCCAAGCGTGTGTTCGACGTTAAGTATCTAAAGAAAACTTTCGGTGTAATGAAACAAAAGATCGTTTCCTCTTTATTTCCTTTCAAAACGAAACATTTCGAAATTCCAACAGCTAAAGTATACCAAATTTTTTTATACTACCAAAAAGTTGGATTCCTAAGGCAGAATTTTCGTTGCTTCAATTCCATGCTAGGAATTTTATGTTTTATTCTATGTGAGGCCCAATAGTGCGTGTATTAGGTTTTGCCAAATGCATCGATGGTTGTTCAATTTTTCAATCTTTTTTATGTTACGTAGCAAATGTTTTTAGGACTCAAACTTAGTATGTAGCCTAAAATTGATTGAAAGTATACATGAATAAACAAGGTTATGCAAATATGCTTTTAGGTGTGAGATACCTGTGCTACAAGTATTTATCTCTCTCTATGTAGCGGCCCATTAGTAAACTGGGACTAAAACTCATCTCATTAAGGACTCCCCTTTCTCTACGACCAGATGGTTACAGCCATATTTATAGTACCATTTAGAGGGTGCCATGTGTATATGGTCGTTACTGATTAACGTAGAAACCTGTTAAGGTAAAAAAGAGGTTTTAGGTTCATAAGTCTCTTAACGTTGTAGAAGTATCAATCACCTTTCTTAGTGGGTTCCACACGAGATTAGGAGGATGTATCTTTGTTCACGTGACTTTTTCTAAATGGCGTTGTAAGGATGACTCATCAAAGTGACAGATAACTAAACTTAGTTATAGGAAATTTAAAAAAAAAGATAGGACAAGATAAATTCAATAAAATCTAGGGACGAGATCCTCTCAAGTTACAATCACCTATTAGTTGATTTGAAACCAATCAGAAAATGACACGTAGGATAAAAATGTTATTAATTGTAAAATGATTTTATCTTCGGTTTTTGTGCTTAAAATTTTTATATATTTTTTAAATAAATTTTATTCCACGTGTCATTTTCTGATTGGTTTCAAATCAACTAACATGTGATTGAAACTTGAGAGGATCTCAATCCTAAATTTTATACTAGATTAATTGTAAGGTTTTTTTTGCCAATTGGCAAAGTCTTGTATACTTCATATCAATTAGGACAGATTAAGCCAATAACACACACGTATGGTTGACCAGACCCTCCAATGAGCTTTACACGTTGTCAACATTGTAACGTCTTGATTGGTGTCCGGGTACACGGTACGGACTTTGTCTAGGCATAAAAGTATTCTTCCATTATAATTGTATTGATGTCTTCCACATGTTATAAACAACCAGCTCATTCAAATAAATTCAAGAAGATTTTTGCATGGTTGGTTATAACCATGGGACCCACCACCTAAATGGTAGGTCCTATGGCCATGGCCAATCAGGTTTGAAATTTTCTTTGTTTTGCTTAGCAGTCCTCAAACACTCTTAACTTTTTTAATATAATATATATATTTATATGAGAAGATTACCAAAGAGCCTTACTTTACATACTAATTTTCATTTTCAATCCTCCACAAAACAATCTTCAATCCTATCAACCCTTCTCCATCTTGTAAAATTTCTATTTCTTTTCAGTCCTCTGACAGTTCCAAATTTACCCTTGGTTCTCATATAATAAATAGTGCCAAAAAAGAAAATCTCCAAAATACCCTTCTTTAGTCAACCCAACAACCAACCTCTTCTCTCTCTCAAAGAACAAAACTCCTACAGCCAAGGGTGCCCGGTGTTATGATTTTTGTATGGTTGGTTGGCGATAGGTTAGCACAATTATTGTTGTTTGAGATAAGTACTTACCCAACTAGGACTACGGGGTGTCAATTGGTTTGGCTTGAAACTGAACAAACCAAACTGAAAAAAGTTAGTTTGGTTACCACTCTTCCATAAAGGAGATCTTTTTTCAGGAAATAACTACGAAGGTGGGAGAATCGATCCCAGGCTTTGGGTACAACAATCCAAGGCTTTACTGCTAGGTCAAACGGCACCTTTAAGTTTGTTCTTGGTTAAGGCTTTGACTAAATTGAATTGAACTGAAAAAATCAAAGAAAAAAATAATATTAATTTTGTCAAATGGAACCGAAAAACCAAACTTTTCGGTTTCAAATTTGGTTCGATTTTGGTTTACCACATTCTAAATGAAGGGTACAATTGGAAGACAAAAGAGAACTTGACCTAATTGGCATTTTCAGAGGACTGAAAAGAGATAAAATATAATATATTGCTGGGTCAAGATAAGTACATGTTGGTTGACCCCTTCTCATTAAAAATATAATATAGAATTATTTTGTCATTGAGGGTTTATTGAGCCTCAACTGAGGAGTGGGACCCAATATACATAATATCCTACAGAAAGGTTTTGTTCAGACCATGCTTGGCCAGGGTTTTACTTTGGGAGACTGATGAGCTTTCAAGTGTCAAAATAAAAACCCTAAACCTATAAATCTTAAACTCTTTAAGAGTCTGAAGAACAAAGCTATACTTTCCTTCCTTATCATTACATCATTAGGATATTGTTTTGTATGGGTTTTTGGAACCCACAACTGGGACCTTAAGATATCCCCTAGGTGACATAATTAAGATTGTGAGAGATGATATTGTGGGAATCTCAACTCATAGAGATATTTTGATTCTTGACTGTGTTGTACATTTTAAAAATTGACCCATTCAAATTATATTAAAAAATTTTATATATATATATATATTAAAAAATTAAGGATAAATTATACTTAGACTCCCTCACTTATCTGACAAATGCAGACAGACTCTCTGTCCTTTTTGAAATGACAACAACATCCTAGATGTCATTAATGAAAATGCCTCAATTACTATCATACACTTGTAATAACTTACTTATTTAAATAAAAAATAAAACGATTTGTTAAAAGATAAGTTTAGCCCTCATTTATATTTTATTATTGTTTTAACCCAACTCTTTTTCCTTCCGTTTTTTGAATCTAATTTTAACCTAAATCATCCTCGATTTTAACACCATTTTTTGGTACCTATAGCTATATGTAAAAAAAAATGGAAAGAGTAAATAGGAGAAACTAATAAGACGAACTCACCTTTTATGCCATCATTCTAATGTTTTCCATCTTGAGATGAAGATGAAGTAGAAAAAGGATGAAGAATAGGAGTATACAAAATTGTTGTAAATCCTAGAAGAATAGTAAAAATGGATAAATGGTGTATTCGAAATTTAAATTTTTAAGAAGAAGGGTGCAAAGGTCATTTTGTATTTTAAGGAGCAAAATCATCTAATAGTCAACTATTTTGGTTGACATCAGCATGGGTTGTAACGATTACTTAATAAAAGAGTATCGGGTATCTCTGCGACTAAGTTCAAAACTCAAAGGGTGTTATTGTAAGATAAGTGAGGAGGTCTAAGTGCAATTTACCCTAAAATTAAACTATTTACACTGATCTAATTCAGATTAACCCTAATTGTCCCACCTTTTTTGTGGGAAGTTTATACTTTCTTTGATAATTGAGTACATAAACAAAATTCCTCACACAAGAACTAATGAAAAAAAAAATAATACTTTTATATATATATATATTACAAAGACTAATTAAGAGTATAGATAAGTTCATATTACAAGAGAACATCCCATCATAGTTTAAAGCAGAAGCAGCACAAGACAAGAAGGAGACGTGGAAATCAATGACAAAAGAAGAAAGTCCCAATGACCCTTATTAAATTTGTAATTTAGGATGTTCTACTTGGTGTGGATCTATGGAGGGAACAACGGGGAACCGAATATATATATATATATATATATATATATATCTATATATATACCCTATAGGAAGCTATTGTCAAGGCCACATCAAGCCAGGGCTTTACTAGACAGACGGATCTTTCAAGAGTCTCAAAAGCTAGAGCTTCAAAAGGCTCCTTGTTTTACTATTCTTTTTGCTCTGTTTGCAAGCTGGGTATCTGGATATAATAATGGAGCTTTGTCTTAGATTATGACCCAATTATAATAAAAAAAGATCATCTTGTCTACTTTCACTTTGGTTTAGAACAAAGCAAAAAAAGTAGCTTCTTTCTTGTGTAAAAAACCCACCAAAACCTCAAAGTGTTCAAGTAAAAGAGCTTTGGTTTTGGGTTTTGTTTGGAATATCCCATTCTAATTGATGATATATTCCTATATTCTTGTATATCAAGGTTTTAATGATCGATTCGATTCGGTCTGTACCGGCTAGTCTGTATTGGGATCGGCTAGGACCAGTCCAGTCCCATGATACAATAATTATATCATGAGGTTTTGGACCAGACCGGTACAACTGGTATTGGTTTGGACTGGCCCCTTCAATTGGGCATTTCTTTTTTGTTTTTTTGTTTTAATTTATAAATTGGACGATTCAGGCCAGTATCGTTCTGTACTAGTCCGACCAATCCAATTTTTTTTAATTTAAAATTGAGACAAGCGGTCCAATTTTTTGTATCGGATCCAGATCGAACGGTACTACCAATCCGGACCAGGATCTTAAACCTTGTTGTATATATTGATGCTAAATAACAAAAAGTATAGCTCTTTTTGGTTAAGAAATCAAGAGATCTCAATGAATTATCTTATGACTCGGATGAGTTGATATGTTCAACTCGGCCGAATTTCTGCGTACACGACTCAGTGCTTGCATTAATTAGTGTATTACAAGTACCTCTTCCATAGCCATTTAATATCCTTTTAAGGGTTAAGCTGCAGGCAAAGACAGTTAACTTAAAAATTAAAAAATAATTGAGTTCTGAATTAGATAGTCATCAACCATGTTTACGACTCCGGCCAGCCGGCATCAAACAAGCTGTAACTTGATGATGAGTTTGTACTTTCAATATGAAGCATGAATTTAATGTTATAATCAAGGGAAGCAAGTCTTCTTTGATATATTCCTGTGATCTTTTCAACGATTGTATGATGCCACTGAAGTATCAACGAAACTGGTGACCGCAGGAATATATTGCAGACTATTTTTTTTTTTACTTTTTGTTTCAATTATAATTTTGACAATCTTCAAATAAAATCGACAAATTTGGGAAATTTATGCAATTTTGTGAATTTCAGAAATCCATGCTCCAATTGCAACCCTAAAAATATATAAATAAATATGGAAAGGCATACATAAAAAAAAAGTAATTCCCTAAATACGAAAGAAAAATTAACCAAAATCTGGAGGAAGAAATTATAAATGGTTTTCAAACAAAGTACTAATGACCTCTGATTTTTAAGTATACACGTGGCGTCACGACATTGGCGACACACATGTGGTACCTTGGTAACGTAACATAGCATGTTTTTTACTTTTTAAAGTCTGTAAATACTATTCACCCTGATCTCGGTTTACTGTTCACGTGATCTCGAGACAAAAAATTGATGTGACAAGGTGGTCTTGTCAAATGTTTTTCAAGCAATAAAAGACAAATACAGGAAAAAGAGAAGAGAGACTCTTCTTCAGGAAAAAAAAACACACACACACAGGAGAGACACAGAGAAGAGGGAGCTAGAGATTGACATCTTCAAGAAAAGAGAAAGACACAAGGGCTTCAGCTCTCCAAATTTTTGAAGGCAGAAAGGAAGAGATGAGGGACCTCTTTCAAAACCCAAGATCACCACCATTCTTTTTCCTTCTCCTTCCTTCTTCCTTCTTCCATTCTCACGCTGTATTGTTTAATTATGTAAATATTGTAATCTCAACATTTGAATGAGAATAATGAACGTCTAAAGGGCAATTCGTGGATGTAGGCACATTTGTCGAACCACATAAATCTTGTGTATTTCTCTTTTATTTTTGTATCATGTTTGTTGGATTCAATATAGCACCGTCCGCACAGTCGACTTCTTGGTTTAGACAGACGGTTGGAATGCTCCCGGACCTAAAAGGTCTTATTCACCTCAAAATCAATGAAATCAAGCGATTGACGACTCAATCGACCTAATCATATTCAAATGACGATTATTTGCATTTTTTCCGATCAACAGTACCACACGGTTTGTAAAAACACCTCACAAACGATGTGCTGGTTTGATCGATAGTTTTTGTCGCATATGGCGTCAAAAAGGACTTGACGATTAGATATAACTACGCATTGTTAGTTGTTGGCGCACATGTTGGCATCTAGCTTATAGAACCCAAAGTACGATACAGCATCCAGGGTTTTAAGTCTCCGGATCTTGGATTGGATTGGGCTCGGCCGATCTTGATTCGGATCAGCTATACCAGCCCATCCAAAAGTTGGATCTTCCTTAAAATTAAAAATAAAAATGGATCGGCCAGACCGGTCATTAGATTGACTGTACCGGTCAGTATTGGACGGGTCCAGGCAGATACCAACAAAATCGTTCATTTTATAAATTAAAAAGTAAAAACAAAAAAAAAAACTTTGAATCGATTAGACTGGTCCGATCCAAAGCCACTTGATATAATAATTGTATCGTGCCTTGGGATCAGAACAGTCCAATCCTTGAAACCATGACGGCATCAGAAAACCAATGTGAACTACTGATCTTTGCACTATATTAAGTGTTTATGTCAAAAACAAAGTGTTTATTTTTATTATATTAAAATTATTTAATTATCATGATAATGATCTGGTTTCAAAAACTTAGATTTATCTAAATTTAGATTGAATAATTGTAACTAATATAAATTATATACCGTCCATAACATAATATAAAAATCTAAAAGAATAAAGTCTTTTGATTCGTCATGTTAATGTAAAGCTTCACTTCTCGACGTGACTGTTCAACCCACATGCAATTTTTTTCCTGTCGTCTGTTGCTTTCTTGGTTAGCGTGTCAGATTCAAAATCTGCTGTCGACGACACTCAATGCCCCTAGCCACCACACGTTATGGACAACATAAATCTCTTTTGAAGCAAGATTTAACTAGTGACGAAGATTTCATCTCTTACAAATAAACACATGAGATAACTTAGTCAAGATTCATCAAAAAATTAGTTCACCAGATGTGTTGTAAGTCAAGATAATATCTTTGTTTGATTGAGTTATATCATACCAGACACTTGCGTCAAATGTAAGTGCCACCAGGCCTTCCCAGCACAGTTGTTGTTTTCCCAACGCAAATGCCCTAAAGCAAGCATTTTTCATTTTGATGAGTTTCAGGTCTCAAAGTTGTCACGTGATAGAACACATCAAAAGATGCAAAACAAAAACTCACCAGGCTCAGATTACACAAGAGAAGGGTGACGGGAACCCAACAAGATTTTGGGGCGGCACCTAGCCCATTCCACCACCCTCATCGAGCAACCTAGTCTAGACCCCCCCGATCAAAGGGCTTGAAAGGAACCCAATACTTCTCCAAGGAGGCAGGGTTTTAAGTCTCGGGATCTTGGATCGAACCGGTCCCGGTAGATCCAGATTCGATCCAAGTTGGATCGTCCTTAAAGAAAAATGGATCGGCCAGAACGACGATAGGGGTAGCACCTAGCCCATTCCAGACCCCCGACCAAAGGGCTTGAAAGGGACCCAATACTTCTCCAAGGAGGCAGAGTTTTAAGTCTCGGGATCTTGGATCGAACCGGTCCCGGCCGATCCAAATCAGTCGGTCCGTATCGGTATCGGTTGGATCGATCCGATCCAAAGCCACTTGATACAATAATTGCATCGTGGCTTGGGATTGGACCGGTTCTGGCCGATCTCGATACATACCGGCCAATTCGGGCCAGATCAGTCAAATACTTGAAACCATTAGGAGGGGGTTCTTTCATTTAAGGGCATTTTTAGCAGTTTTTCCTCTTTACTCTTGTGACTTTTATTGAGCCTTGACTTTTCATATCCAATTATTTGTTAAATTACTCCATGTAATTGCACCAAAATGGTCAAAACCCACAAATACCACTTGTACCAACTAGACAGTGACAAAGGTTATGGTGTTGCAATGTCGTCACCCTTGAAGATGACATGACATGTTTTTCAAAAATGAACATTGGCGATGTGGATTTGGGAGCTCCAATTCAAATCATGCTCCTTCAAATAAAAAAATCCCATATGTACTCTTGATTTGAACCCAATTAAAACGCGACGTTCGGACAAAGTGACGCATCAATGCTATTTGCATCGCCACACCCAACAAAAATTAGTCTTTTAATGGGACTCGAAATAAACACACACACACACATATATATATATATATATATATATATATAGGATCTGCAGTATCTACCATGCAGTTTTGCTTGAAGTGCATATATATATATATATATATATATATATATATATATATATATATATATATATTTTATCTACAGCATAAAACAAAC
>JAUPMG010198542.1:0-10052 GCA_031762675.1 Pachysandra terminalis
ATATATACACACAAAGAAGAAGATACGGAGGTCCAATGTGAGATTTTCCTCCTACAAACACAGATAAAAATTGAGAAAAGATTTAAAGTTTCATGACAAGTCAAAAGCCAAAATCTGAAATAATTGAAACTAGATAAGATAAAATATGAATGCAACAAAAGCATTGTTAGGTAAGCCCAACGTTGCAAAGCGGGCTCACAATTTTGAGACATATCCAACATATTGCGTGTCGGCGAGTTTCGTCGGTGTTTTCCTTATCTAGAAATAGTTGAGTTTTCAAGTCGTTCGCATGTCTAGGTGACCAAGTCCTCGTTATTTATTCTCTCTCGCTCTCACTGTTCTTCTGTCGTCCTTCCTCTTTGTTCGCTCGTTCTGGTTTAGGGTTTTCGATGGCGAATCCAGAAGAATCGGGTCCCCTTCTTCCCAAGTACGGAGAGGGAGATGAGAAGACGAAGCATGATAGAACTCCGGCGACGCCGACGAAGTCAGTGGCCGTGGCGGGATCGGAACATGTGTGTGCTGGAACCGTTGGATGGACTGCCGATGGGTTGCCGTTAGGGCATGGAAGCGTGGTTGGAGAACCGGTGGCTCGTGCTCGATGGGACTCGAGTCTCTTTGCTTGTTTTGGCCGTAACGATGAGTTCTGCAGCAGCGATCTTGAAGTCTGTAAGTTTCTTTCTTTTCTTTTTTTTTTTCTCGTTTTTGAAGTGGATTGTTTTGTTGAACTGTTAATTGTGATTTGAGTTTTGCGTTGTCCCAGATCCGTGTTTTCTAGGTTTAGTTCATTTCTACAATTGTGAATTTGAAATAAATTGGATATTTTTTTTTTGATAAATAAAATAAATTAGATAAATTGATGTGAAATTGATCAAAATAGGATGGGTCAATTGATTTGTTTATTTTTGCAATGATATCTAAATCGTGTATATATAATGGGGAGTTTATTTGTTGAGTTCCCAGGAATTTTAAGCATGATTCTGTTATTGATGTGACCTCCTGTCTGTTGAAACAAAAATCTGGAGCGAAGTTTTTGCAGATGGTCAAAGCAAGAGAATAGATCCGATTGAGTTGAAGTTGTGAGAGTTGATTGTATGGGAAGTATCATAGGATTGGAGAAATTTGCTGATATAGTGGTAAAACATTAGATGCTCGCAGTTTCCTTAATTTCCTGAAAAATTCGATAGTGACAGTATGGCCCAAGAGAATGTACAGCAGTAATCGATGAAATTGCTGTTTGATTTATTCTGGGATCTTCTTGTTAAGTTGTTCATTTTGCTATTTTGTTTACAGTTGGATAATTATGGGAAATGCTATTCCAAGGACATTGAACTTCATGTGTCTTTGATTAGGTCAAGTGATGTAGGATGCTACCGAATATTGAATTTGCTCAATTTATGACAGATATGGACTGAAGTAAGCTGTTCATTAATGATATGAAGCAGCTTAAACCTATTTAAATATTTGATTTGCTAAAAGCAAAGCATGAGCTATTCACTGTACTACACATGTCAAATACAGCATGAGTATGTACATGTTAATGTTTCTGTTGTGAAAACAAATTATTATCTTGGATTTGATTAATTTTGGTTAATGAAATATCATTGAAAGAGATGATCCTTGTAAATTTGCATTTAACACTTCTAGCTGCTGAAAACCTGTTAACTTTTGTAATTTCTAATATGGGATATTTTAAAATTTTCAATTTTGTTTTGCTTTATGAGTATCATTCTGATGCTTCTTGGTATGATAATCGGGGTAGGTCTTCTTGGAAGTTTGACCCCTTGTTTGCTTTATGGAACTAATGTTGAGAGATTGGGATCTGGTCCGGGATCTTTTGCAAATTCCTGCTTGCCATACACTGGTCTTTACCTGCTTGGAAATTCCCTCTTTGGTTGGAACTGCTTGGCACCGTGGTTTTCATATCCCAGTCGCACAGCGATCCGCCGGAAGTTCAATCTTGAGGTAAGTTATTCCTTTTTTCTTTTTCCTAATATTTTGTATTCTTTTTTTTTTCCCCCATATTATCAGTCTCTGTTTTTTCTTATTTTTCTTCTCTGTTTTTGTTCCCTCATGTTGTTGTTTTAGTGTATTTCTATTGCTTTATCATTTATTTTTATATGCATAGTTTTGCTATCTAATAACTGCAGGGTGTTTTTGACTTTCAACCCATTTCTTCTATACTGATATTTAATGCATTGGTTTCGTATTTGGTTATATGGTCCTTCCAAAACTGATATGTATCGGTCCATATTGGCCGATATCATTAAAAAATCGAGGCAATTTGACATGTATCGGCCCATACCTTTACCATTGGGTTTGTATCGGCTACCCTAAAACCCCCAATACGTAAAGTTATCAGCCGATACTTGAAGACCTTGTTCTGTACACTTTTCTTATAAGTTAGGGAAGATTTTTTTTGTCAACTTCCATTTTTTTGTCGCTAAGAATTGCAGTAAATATGATATTTATGTTTGTATGAATGGATTTAATTGCCAGAATATGAAGAAAAACATATAAGAAAAAAGAAATTATTGGAATAGTATTGTTAGGTTAAACCTATTTATGCCATTGCATCAAAAGAGGAAAAGGCTAAATATGTATACTGGCTTTGCTTGAATGACCCACCCTTGAAAAACTGAAAGTGCTTCTACAGAATTTAAAATAACACTGTTCTCTGTAAAATCGCATGCAATCCTAAGAATGTTTCTATTTTGCTACAAATTGAAAATTAATATGATGTTTTAAAACTTCAACTTTACCAGTTTGCCAAGTTTTGGAAGTGGTTGGGTGCCAAAATCACCATATTGGTTCAATCATGTCCTCATGACAATTTTTTTTTTTGATAAGTAACGGTAAATACAATGTTAACTATACAATGGAAACCAGTGTTCCAGTAGAACACCACATACATTATAAATATCAAAAAAGTTACAAAACAAAACATATGATTACATAAATAGGTTTAACCTAACAATACTATTCCAATAATTTCTTTTTTCTTATATGGTTGTTTTTCAAATTCTGGCAATTAAATCCATTCATACAAACATAAATATCATATTTACTGCAATTCTTAGTGACAGCAAAATGGAAGTTGACAAAAAAAATCTTCCCTAATTTATAAGAAAAGTGTACAGGACAAGGTTTTGTAAAATCCCATGCAATCCTAAGAGTTTAAACCTATTTTGATAAATAACGGTAATTTAAAATAAATATGAATGACCCACCCCTGAAAAACTGAAAGTTCTTCTACAGAATTTAAAATAACATTGATCTCTGTAAAATCCCATGCAATCCTAAGAGTTTTACTATTTTGCTACAAATTGAAAATCAATTTGATGTTATAAAACTTTAACTTTACCAGTTTGCCAAGTTGTGGAAGTGGTTGGGTGCTGCAATCATCATGACAATATTTGTTTTTTGACAAATAACGGTAATTACAATGTTGAACTCTACAATGGAAACCAATGTTCCAGTAGAATATCTAAAGTGTATATATCAAAATAAAGTGAGAAAACAACACATATGCTCAGTGAATATCATGAATCATATCCTCTGATGGAGTGCTGTAAAAGTCTCCACACTACTCTGCCTCTAGCCAAAGAGTTTGCTAATCAATTAGCAGATCTTGGCATGTGGACACACAAGACAATCATACCTCATGCCAAAAATCTTACCAATTGAGTCCAGTGTAACCGTGTAAGAGCTTCCAATGTCCATCCATGGAAGAGAGCTAAGCCATAATTTCACAAGAGATGAATTATCCTGTGCCTCTAGATCAGGAATTATCCTATGCCCTAGCTGATTCCAGATTGATAACCAGGGAGCATATCTCTGCTCTAATAGAGTTATTGAGTTACCCATCATGATCGAGCCCAAGTAAGCTTACATATTCACCCCCAGATGCTCTAAAAGCCCCTTTGACACCTAAAGGACAAGGATTTCTTAATAAAGAACCATCAAAATTTAGCCTGATGACCCCCTCCCTTGGAGGCCTCCACGTAATACCACCGTCTCTTTTGATTGGAGACGATCCTGCAATATTGGATCACTCATTAGTGATCTCTGAACGCATTGCACCTCTGAACTCTGGAGTAAGTGAAATCCATGATGCTACCATTAACATGATTGATCCATCAATGAAAAGATGCTGGTCCTTTATAAAAATCCTCCTATTCCTTTCACTCCATACACCCCAAAATACTGCATGAAACAAGGATTTATACATTGCCTTGCCCCTCATCCCTAACCCTGGGAAGGAACTGGTGGAAAAGGACCCCTGAGTTTGGGATCGAAAATCTCGAATCCTCCACAAAAATGCATCCTTATGTTGCTCAAGTAATTCAGCCATATTAACTAAACTTGCTGGTCTAGGGTCCCCTCTAAACTTAAGATTCCACCCAAGCCAGATGAGGACCAAGAAAGAATATCCAAAACAAAGGAACATTTATTACGCACTAGATTATATAAGCGGGTGAAGGAGGAGGAGAAAAGAAGGGATTCACCCCGCCAGAGATCATGCCAAAAACGATATGGAAAAGTGGACATTTTCATGGAAAATTGGGAAAGATGATTGGCCTTCCAAGCACTGGCACTGTACATTCTCGCTCTAATGTTGACGTCCTAGCCATACTTGCTAACAATCACTTTCAACTATAGTAACTTTTGGTTTGTTGAATTTCCAAAACCATTTACTAAGCAAAACTGAGTTTCGAGTCGGGACATTTCTCATGTTCAAGCCCCCTTCTCTCTACACAACCTCACATTTGACAAGGTGATCTTTCCTATTCCTCCCTCCCTCACGCATGAAGTATCTTTAGATCTTTTTAATCATGCACCTTTGCGGAATTCTAAATAAGGAAATGTAGTAGACTGGGATGTTAGATAGTGTGGCTTAGATCAACATAATCCTACCTCCAAAGGATAAGAAATAAGTGCCTCTTTTGCTAAGTTGCTAGCCGCTTCTTTAACTTTTCAATGATCGGCATCCACTAACTAAGCAAAATTGTGTCATCAGCAAACTGGAGATGAGAGATGGAAAGATCACTACCTACTCGAGAGTCATCAGACAATTACCCTCTGCTCTTTGGAAGAATATGCTTAAGAAATTGCCAGCTACTGTGAAAATAAGGGGTGATAGGGGATCTCTGTGGGGTAGGCCCCTAGAAGAGGTTACTTGGCCCTTAATACTACCATTTAGAATGAAAGAGAATGATGCGTTAGTAACACAACTCGAGTCCCACCTATGCCATTTCCTCTCAAAACCTTTCCATTTTAGGACCAACTCAAGGAATGCTCATTCCACTATCTCATGTAACGTTTCTATTTCCAACTTGCACATCAAACCAGCTAGACTCCAGCGCCTCCTACTCACATTCATTAGCAATTAAAGCTCCGTTTAGTATTTGCCTACCTTCAACGAATGCACTCTACTAATGGAAAACAATATCACCAATCACAACTTTAAGGTGGTTAGCTAGGACTTTTGATATGATTTTATAGTTTATACACACTGGTAATCAAGCTGATCGGTCTAAAGTCTTTTATCTCCTTGTCACTCTGAATTTTGTTATTAATATATACTAGGAAGGTAGCATTATATATATATATATATATATATATATGTTGATGATTCCACCGTTATGGAATTCATTAAAAACTTTCAAGAGTTCTGACTTGATGATATTTCAGTAGTCCTGAAAAATCTACTGTGAAGCCATTAGGATGATTCATTCCGATCAACATGAGGGTAATTAAAACCATTTTTTGCTCAATGGATATTTAGTAGCACTAGGTGGCAAAGTTGCTTTATTACCTATTCCATTTGGAACTGCATATTTTTTGTATATCACCTTCATTTTTTTTCCTTTTGGAGAAAGCAAAAATGGTAAGATGTCTAATATGGATACCAAGAAGCAACAAGCAAAACAATACAATCCTACTCTAAACTATGTATCTAGAATGGTGTGTGCGTGCACGTGAGTGCATACATGTGTGTGTTAGTGTTTGTGTGTGTGTATGTGTGTGCGCGTGTGTGTACTTCAATTCCTACGCTATCCATTCCTAGTTGCATTACTGTTTTGATGCAGAGCTGATACTGGATGATGCAAAACTAGTAGTGTCTTGAGGTAAAAATAAATAATTAGATTACTAAAGTAAGGTGAGCTGAAGGTATGCACTTCCTGTGTTGATGTATCTTGATTTTTTTATTGGTCAAGCTATCGTCCGATCTACAGGTATAGTCAAGATAGAATTTTAGCTTGTTTTGGGTGGTGTGAACAGGGTAGTTGTGAGGCATTTTCAAAATCATGTGGGTGCTGTGGAAGCCTCATTGAGGATGCGGAACAACTTGAACAGTGTGAGACGGCATGCGATTTTGCAACTCACTTTTTCTGCCACGTGCTCGCTCTGTCAGGAAGGGCGGGAGCTCCGCCGAAGGTTACCTCATCCTGGATTCAATGGTCGACCAGTCTTGGTTATGATGCCTCCGACAGAGCAGACAATGGGCCGTGGAGCAACCTGAGTTTGATCTTACTGCACATGGGATGGGATTTTTACCTGTCTATATACACCTTTATAGTCACGGTATTGCTGAACTTGGTAAGAAATTGTATTTGTTATATATATATATATATATATATATATATATATATATATATGTATGTATCAACTCAACTTGGTAGGAGACAATTGGTTTGCTTCTCTTAGTACTATTTGTCAGTACGAAGAGCTTTGTGTATGTATTGTCATGCTTGTATTCCATACGATTAATCCAATGTATTTTTAGATCCAAGCATGAAGCCAAGTAATTACAATTGTAGTAATTGCGTTAGATTCAATGCATGCTAATGCTAAACCCTAATTCATATCCGTTGCTTTTCTGCATCACAATCTTTGGACCTTTAACAAGATAAGACTTGAATCTTAGGAATGCTACTCTTTAACAAGTCCAGAGCGCTGCATCAAATACTGCAACGCACATCTATATATGTGCACCACGTGTTCAGTGGTGTATATGGATTCACGTCAATGCATCATGGTTTTGGAAGATGTGTCAAAACCTTGATGCGTTGGTTGGCACGCATCCATAAATGCGTGCAGCTCCATGCGATTTGGCCCCCTTAAGTATCAAGAACCGACAAACTACCAACATGATCATGAGAGAGTTCAAAATAAATAAATAAAAAATCATCCCATTATTTGTAAAGCAGCTTCTCACTAAAACTAAAAACTGAACAGTACTCTTTTAAAATTTTTCTTGCCAAATAAATCGTTTTCGTTTGTTTCCTTTTTCCATATAACATTGAATGCATCTAACAAGCAAAATAAAATCTTACTTATCTTTCCATAATAATAATAAATTACATATCTATTACTTTTCTACATCATAAACACATCTTAATTTGGAGCTTTCAACAAGTTTGCTCTTTCTTGATCAAATCTAAGTCAGTTTGGTATCTTGAAGCGACACAAGGGACATGAGTTTGAAGCCTTTAACCACTGTTCAATACATCCAGTGTGAAATATATGTGAACAAGGCATTCTACTAACCTCAACCCCACTTAAGAACTCCTCTAGACAAACACTACATGAATCATCCGACTTTCCATCAAATCTCCTCTTCTCCAAAGATTTGATCGAAGAGCCCGACGCAGGAACCCTACCTTCTTGCTCATCATGTTCCATTAATCTCATCAAATTAGAAAGAGACATTCGATCTGCGTACTCCTCAGGGATTTCCATTACTCCCATGTACATACGCCAAACATCTTCGGAATCTTCCTCATTGAAGTCATCAGCGAGTTCTTGAATGAAAGAATGTAAATGATCTTCACGTATTTGCTCTTCGATTTCTATCGGAATAAACTGAGACGTATCGTCGTCGTCTTCCATTAACTCTTCATTAGGAAGCTGAAGAATTCCATCTTGTTCATGTTCTCCTCTCTCTCTTACCTGATCACTAGGTTCCATTACTTCTACATCATCAACAAGCTGCAACATTACATCATCATCACCATTATCTTCTCTCTCTTCTTCTTGGATTGCCATTAATACCTCTTTTCCTTGAAGAGACATGCTCTGGATTCTCTTGAAGCTATTTGAAAGTGACAGAAGGTAGGTTTAATATAGCGTTAACAAAACACTCCAAATCCTAATGAAACTTTGATTACGCGTTTTTTCAGTAAGTGATTACGCGTTATTAATGGAATAGCGTATTGAGACTCTTTTACTTTGGGATGCGAGTCGGTTCGGTTTGGGTCGGATTGACCTCAACCCAACTAAGGATGGTAATGGGCTGGGTGACCCTCCTGGACCGATCAACCAAGTCCTATGATTGGGCGGATTTGGAAAAGGGTAAGTGATCCGTAGGGCTAGATCGGACTGAAATTTAAGGCCCGGTTGATTTTTCAGGTTAGATTTGGATTTATGTAAGATTGGTCCGGTTAGGGTTGGGGTCCGGCCCAACCCGAACTATGCATTATGTGTAACTACTACTTTTCTATAGTGCATTCAGATATATATATATACAAATTTCAACTTTTATTAAACAATCATACTATTTTATGGATTAATATACTATAAATCTTAAAACTTTTAATTTTTTTATAGTTATTTATTAAATATCTTTGTAATTTATAGTTTTGTAATTTTAAAAAGTATACCATCTGAATTTTAATGGTTGGCCTGAAATGGGCTCGGCCTTGATGTATTTTAAACACATCGGCCTCAGGTTTACCCATTTGAACCCAAAGGTTGGGTCGGTTGGGCCAAGCTAAGCTTGGGCTGAATAAGTAATGTTATATTAGGGTTCAAGCCTGGTTCAATTGCTCGCTTAATCCCGAACCGTTGTCACCCAAAACCAACCTCCTTGAAGGTGAACCCAAACCCAACTCAACCCGATTTGAAACCCTAACTATGAAACCCATAAGCCAACCTAATTTTATTTTGCAAACCCTAAACCCAACCCAACCCAAACTACAATTTCAAGTTGGTTTGGGTCAGGTTATTTTGGGTTGATAAGCACAATCACAGCTTGCGTCATATATTTGAACTTAAACCAACCTGAACAATGTGCAAATACTTAAAAAATAAAACCTAACTTGTCCAACCCATTCTAAAATTTACATATTTCTAATATGTATTATATAAGAAAAGAAATGATCAAAATAAGAATGATTTTATTGTATTTTATTAATTAGGTTTGGGTTTCGGGTTGGGTTACCCGAAGCCCTAACCCAAAAGCAAACCTAATTAATTCGGGTTAGCCTTTTTCAACCCGAAATTGACTCAAAGTGATATAAAACCCAATCCAAGCCGACCCAAAGTTGAGTTGGGTCGGTTTGGGTTCTGATTAGCCCGACCCAACTTGCACCCTTACTTTTACTACATAATTCGGAAAATTTCCACCTACAATTATATAACTACTAGCAAAAAAGCACGTGCCTTGCACGTGAAGGTTGACCATTAATATATGTTAGAATTTAAAGTAATGAGATTTAATTTTATTATCTCCTAACTTTTATATTTCACAATACCTAATTCAATAAGATTCACTTTTATTATTCTATTCTTTAATAACTTATAGCCCCTTTAATTATATAAAAAAATTATATTAAATTGATTTTATATTTCTTATATAAATAAAATTAAAGATATTATTATACATAAATTTATATTGATATATATATATATATATATATATATATATATATTAGTTATTTAACTAAAAAATAAAAATAAATAAAGGTACGAAAAGATCATAATAAACATTAATATATAAGATAATTACTTATAGAGAATTAAAATATTATTTAAAAATAACTATATTTTATAAGATTAAAAATCATAATTCAAATATCTATAATTTATAATTATAAGAAAATCTTAAAAATTACTTTCTCCTTTATAGTAGTATCATATGATATGATATATTTATATAACAACTTACAAAATATTATAAGAATTTATAAATTCAATAGATAAAGAAATAGATATTTTAATTAAAATTATACTAATTTTTATAAAATTAATTATATTATTTTATCTTTCAT
>JAUPMG010198563.1:0-10051 GCA_031762675.1 Pachysandra terminalis
AACCCACGTGGCAGCAATCCAACGGTGCTGTATGGATTGCTGTAACCCTTAAGCTGTAGAGGATGCGAGGCCCTCTGTGTTGCCTTCATCTCTCGCTGATACGTTTTGGGTCCTCAGTCGGTCGGTAGAAAGCATAACGGAAGCGAAAATTTGTCTTCCTAATCTCAGCCTTTCGATCTAACTTCGTCTTCACATTTGTCAGCTCAACTTGGAAATAATCGTAATTTCAAAGATAAAATGCCTCGACGAGTACTTCAGGTTCCATCGAAATCGTGCTCGAAGAAACCCTTTTTCTTTTGATGGAGTTGAAGGATTCAAGCGGAAACACCGGCGATGCCAAGCCAGAGTTCCGTCCGGTGCTCTTCGGCATCGATCTCAACGAGATCCCCTCTCCCTCATGCGAAACCCTACTCCTGGACTCTCCCGACGCGTACGCCGTTGTTCGGGCTTTCCATGACAACCCTACGCCGCCGCCCGGAGGTCCGGCGTGTTTGCCAGGTGAAGTGCGGGGGTCGGTGTGTAGTGCCTGTGGTCGGCCGGAGGTTAGGGGCAGTGTCGTGGTCTGTGACGGCTGTGAGCGTGGGTTCCACCTGAGCTGTGCCGGGATGCGAGGGCGTCAGGCGATTATGCTCGATGACTGGACGTGTGTTGACTGTGTGAGGAACGGAGCCGGGAGTAAGCGGTGGCCGTTGGGAGCCGTGTGTGCCGGGCCGAAGAGGAGCGGCGTTCGGTTGTTGGATATCAATGCCTCGCCGCCGAGTGATGGCGAGGCCGAGGGAAGCGATGGGTTTCTGAATTCCAGGTATGGGGTTTTGCTTTGTTTCTATGAGTTTGTTCATCCATTTCAGGTGACTATGGTTATAGTTTTTTGGGGAAAGGCAGGGTTGGGTTCGGTGAGTTGAAAATGTAGTTTGTAGCTGCAAGCATTTTCCTTTTTCTGTGTCAAATTTTTTTATTTTATTTATTATTTCGTACCTTTTTCTGTGTCAAATTTTTTTATTTTATTTATTATTTCATATTAGTTGTTTCCAGTCGTAGAATGTCGTGGAATTGGGTATTAGCATACAGGAGGTGGTGCGTAATTAGTATCAGCTGCTACTTACCAACAGTTTTTTTGGTGACGTGCCCCCCCTCCCCCCCAACTACCCTGGATGCATTACCCCACCCACAAGGACCATATATCAGATAAGCCTGGGGACTCGAACCTGGGACCTCCAGTTCCTGAGTTGGAGAGCCTGCTAGTTGAGCTAACCTGTAGTCTTTTGGTGAAAAGACTACATGCATGTTTGCTTGCAGGATACCTTCCCAAATCTGTAGATGATATTTGTTCTTGTTTAATTTATATATCAGTAGGTTGTAAAATTATTATTTGTTGCATGCTAATCCCAGTTCCCGCTCTGTATCATCTGTTATTGAGTAGTGATATATGGTGAAAAGACTAAGAGGGCACCCTCGCAAAATTAGTAAATTTTGATGGTCCTTTAACACCTAGATTCATTGAGTTGATTAATTCTGGTCAGTTGCATCCCAAGTCCCATCTATCATACTGTATTAGCTGTTTTTTGGTGCTGGGTTTTTGTTCAAAACTCAGATGCATGTTATCAAGTGGGATATATTCTTGATTATTATGTGGTTTATGATAGGGCTTTCAACGGTTCGGTTTGGTTCGGTTTAGTGTTCAAACATAAACCAAACCGTTTTTTATATAACCAAACTGAAAATTCAAACCGAAAACCAAACCGATTTTTTTTTGACAAACCTGTAAACTGAACCGAAATAACCGAAAACCGAAAAAGATAAATAACAATCAGACTTGTGTTTGCAAAATCTATTCATGATAGATGGATAGAGAGGGTTTCAGATCAATCAGCGAGACGCCATTAACGGCACATCAAATCAGAAACACATTTGCCTAGTTCATAAATCGCCATTAATTGTAAACAACGAGTATCGAAAGAGCATTTACCTCAAATGTGCAGAGAAGCTTTGAACTTCTGAACTTCATAAATGGAGAAAATTAGGAATTGAAAAACCTAATCGACCATTGAAGATTTGAAGTATTAGAGAGGCCTTGGCCCGGATCTCAAGCCAAGACAGGATAAGCAAACGGATTTCAAAACCAAAATCAAGAAGAGAAACCAGAGAAGAAAGATTGAGAAAATCCAAAATTTTTGCAACTTCGAAGATTGAAACTCTTCCGATCGGATTACTTAAAATAAAGGAACAAGGATGGAGATAGTGAAACAGTGCGATGATCTGAATGAAGGAGATGTCGAGGGATTGGGGAAAAGAGTAATGAGTCCTACCAGCTTCGTTCATATCCGTCTCTTCTTTTTCTTCACGTAATCACGTCTCTTTCTCCACGGTGGAGAAACAAGATCAGATTTTGCAGAGCAGTGGAGAGTAGTATAAGAGATGGGTTGCTTTGTTTTGGGAAGAAGAAAGAGATGGTGAGGAAAAACGATAGCTTAGGTTAAGGTTTATAAATGCTCTTTAGGTTTAGTTAATTTCGGTTTAGTTCGGTTCGGTTATCAGTTTAGGTGAGTTTGGTTAGATCGGTTTGGTTCGGTTTAATAAAGGACTAAAATCATAAACCGAACCGAATTAATTTGGTTTTGTCTTTCTCAAACCAGAACCAAACGGGAACCGAACCAAACCGATTTTTTTCGGCTCGGTTCATTTGGTTTTCGGTTTTAACCAACGAATTGTTACCCCTAGTTTATGAGCCTCAAATGCCTTCCTACTATCGAAGATAGCTTAAGTGCAGGTACCTGCATGCTAGTTCTATATTCCTTACATGTCATTAGATGAGATGCGTGCGATGTAGTTCAACTGAAAGCTAATAATTCTTTCTTAATGTCATAGTTTTATGTGCATAGGTTTACAAAATATCTTATTCAAGGAAAGTGCATTTTATGATCATGGGAACTTCAAACTTTTGATCCTTAAAATGTTCCTAACTCCACGTTCAAAGTCCATTCATATCATTTTCCATACAACCTATCTTTTGAGCTTATAGTCGTTTTAAATATCTATTTCGTTGGAAATTTTGCCACCACGACTCGGGGGAAATTTTGGGAGGTATTATCGTTTTCGCAGAATATTTGGCCAGATGGAGAGAAATGCATAGTGATGAACAAACATCAAGGGATCTAAGTAAGATACGTATTCCCAGTTTGTCAATATAAAATGTGAAGTACCATCTATACAAAGTCGAAATACAATTAAATTTCATAAACATAACATTGAAACAATTAAAAATCCAATACCCAAGTACATAAATAGCTTTGCATAGTATAACATCCACATTTACATCACATATTATATTTTTGAATCGTTTCATTAAGTCTTAAGGTATGTATCGCTTAGACACTAGCAATCAACCCTAGCCTTGCTCCAACTAAAACCATACTACCCCAACTTGAGTATAGACTATGGAACTTGATAGTGTTTTAAATATTATCTTTTTCCATACAACCTACCTTTTGAGCTTATAGCCAGTATTTTAAATATCTATTTCGTTGGAAATTTCGCCAGCAGGACTTGGGGGGAATTTCGGGAGTTATTATCGTTTTGGCAGAATATTTGGCCAGATGGAGAGAAATGAGGGAAAAATTTGGATATTTTTAATGAAACTTCAGGGATTACTTAAACATATATAAACACACACAAATAACTCACAATATAACAATAAATAGCTATGCATAGTGATGAACAAACATCAAGGGATCTAAGTAACATACGCATTGCCAGCTTTTCAATATAAAATGTGTAGTACCATCAAGGGATTCAAGTGTTGGCGACAGTGACACCATCATCAAAAACCATTCATACAAAGTCAAAATACAATTAAATGTCATAAACACAACATTGAAACAATCAAAAATCCAATACCCAAGTACATAAATAGCTTTGCATATAGTATCACATCCACATCTATATCACATATAATATTTTCAAATCATTTCATTAAGTTTTAAGAGATGGAAATCGAAAAATACACGTTTCCGACATATTTCGGCTTTCATCCATCATAAATCCCTTAAACTATGCCAAATGCATGTTAATGCATCAAATAGATGCATTAACATGCATTTTCAACTTAGTTGAACTAAATTTATGCAAAAGAAAGCAATTTAAAACAAGAAAGTATGGGATGTTAGACATACCTTACAAATCTTTGAAAATGATACTTTAATCCTGCACTTCCCAAGTCACTCTTATCAGATATGTATCCTGGGGGATTTAGATTTGATCTTCTAAATCAAATCTTGAAGAAAAGCCAAAAAACAAAAATGGAAGAGATAGGGTTTCTGTTGAAATTAGGGAAATTTTGAGCGAAAATTCCCCAATATCGACCATATCCCCTTGTATAAAGCACGAAATCTCAAATTTTCTCGAAATTGGGGAGAAATTGAAATACCGAGAGATGTTTTGTCCGAAATCTCGTTAATTTACCCAGAAAGGAGATATTACCTTGGAGATATTATCTCCAGGGGGAGATAATGAAATTTCGCCGAAATTTAAAACAATGCTTATAGTCTACTTGACTAAAGTGATAAATTTTTCCTGTATCCATACTTAACCTAATTTGTTAGCAAAGTGTGATCCTGCTCGAGAAACACTTATCTCAATGCCTCCAAATGCCGTAAAAAACTTTTCCCTATCGCGATCTTTTTACCAACTCTTATACTTGCTTGAACCACCCTAACAATAAGCTCAAGTTGAAGCTATACCTTAGTGAAGACATGGGAAAGAAGGAATAAGTAGAAATGAAATCCTCTTGCAAACTTGTCAATTAGAGGCTGTAACTGATTTGGGATATATTAAACAACTATGTTTACATATATCACTTACAACTATATTCCATTACTGATACATACATTACTCTTTCCCATCGATATAGACAATGGTCTACGAATTTCTTTTTTTGTATATAATTATATATCAAAGCGGCTTGTTGGTCTCATGCAATTATCACATCTATCACGACAAAGTTGAACTTATAGTTTCTGGGAAGACCCCAAGATAATTAATCAATTTGGTTCAAGAATTGGAATGAATCATTTGATGTGTTAGCTTGTGGTGTGTTTTGTTGGGGATTGGGTATTCGGGTTTACTTTTGTCAAATAAGGCAACTTAGCAATCATCCAAGGGCATTTCATTGTTTACTACCAACCTTACAATCAATTGTGGATGCTCACAATCATTTTGTAGAGATTTTGTGAGGAAGAGGTAGAATTTGTTGCACGACCTTCCTAGCATGGCTCATTCAATAGATTTATCTTGTCTCACAATTGAGGATTTCAATAAGGTGCTTCACACCTCCAAGATTTGGAGATATGTCTTAATCTTTCAAAAAATTCTTAGATGTTCGTTTTCTCCTTATCACCTAGATTCTCATGGCTCCTCTAAACCTTTATCCTCCAAGGATAAGTTCCTTTAGAATACAATTATATACCATTCTCAAAAGAGAAGAATTCTTCTAGGCCAAACTAGCTATAATCTTTCCTGGTTCTAAGTATCATTTGAAACTATTTGACTACATTTCAAAGGTTGTTATTTGCTTTAGAGGTTGGGTTAGTGATATCCAGCCCTATGAATATGGGTATAAACAGCATGTACACATAAATAGGGTGATGGTCCTGAGACGCACATTGCTGTAAATGGCCTTGTTTATTTTATTTTAATAAATTGTTTTTTTTTACTGATAAAAAAGTACTACTTTTCAAAGAGATTCATCTAAGTTCCTGAGTAATCTTCCCTCAATGATATTTGATGACAATCTCCCTCTTTGGAAACACATCATTAGTGAAGAAATTGTGGAGGTTTCCTCTTAGGCTTTAGGACCTTATGATTCCTCACCTTATTTAACGAAAACTTTCTGTGATATTAATGGCGAAGATGTTATAGTATAGTTGCCTATCCTTTTTGGGGAGCTTGCTCAAACAACATAATAACAACCTCCCTTTTAAGTTTTTAAGTAACCTTCCCTCTATGATCTTCGAAGACAATCTTCCTCTCTGAAAACTCATCTTAGAATAGAAATTATTTAAGCAATTAATGACACGAGTCCCTTTAAGCTTGAGCATAATAATTAGGCTCGTGTGCCAAGCTTTAGTTTGAAAAAAAATTTCATTTTCTTAACGAGCATGAGCTAAGCTTGGGTGGACTCGGCTTGGTTAAAGCTCAGCTCGCTTTCTTTGTTATGAAATACGTTTATAATTTATATTATTCATAAAAGTTAAACAACTTTATTAAGTTTTGAGAAAATAACACTATGATTAATAAATTTGAGAATAAAATATTATAATTAATTATTATTATTATTTTTATTGCTATATATGCAAATTCATGGACTGATCTATAAAAAAAATTATTTATCAAAAAAATTCATGGACTTCATAAATTTGTATTTAGTAGGTTTTGAGCTCATGTAGCCTAATAACATTATTGGACCGAGACGAGCTCTTACGAGCTGATCTTGAGTCCAAATATATTAGCGAGTCTTACCGGAGCCTAAGCTTTAAAGAGTTTAACGATCCTAACCCAAGCTTGAGACTTACTCAAGGTTACAAGCCTGAGCCCGAGCCGAGCTAGGCAAGGCTGATTCGTTTACAGCCCTATTTCCTTCCCCATCACTCAATAACATTCTTCGTAAATTAAAAGTATAGGAATTTTCATAATATCATACGTATACACGTTGTTCTAGAATTTATTCTTTGGATTTTTTTTTTTTGATAAGTAAAGTTGTGATATTGTATAACTGTGAGATATGAAAAAGATTACAGACCAATCATGACATGTACAAGTATGGACATCCAACTAGATGTCAACCCCCCTTTCCACAATTAACTAGTCATCTATAGCTCACCCCACCTATATACAAAATCTTCAAATTCGACTTCACAAAATTCTGGAAAAACCCTTGCCCACTGAAAAAAAAGGGCAACAGCTCTCTTTCTAAGCTCTCCGATCCGCACCTCGTTGCCTTCTAACACTCTGTAGTTTCTTTCTTTCCAAATCTACCAACAAATAACATGAGGGCATAAATTCCATAAAATACCCCATCTATTCTTCTTCCTCCATCTCCACGTCAACGAAAAACTATTCAAGTCCTCCTGCATTGCCCACAAAACACCGAAGCTGCACAAAAAGAAAGACCACAAATCCTTAGCCATCGTGCAATGTAGGAGAAGATGATTAACTGATTCAGCCTTCTTCTCACACATAACACACCGATTAGGTAAAGTCCAATTTCTGGAGATAAGATGATCATGAGCCGCAACCAAACAAAAAAAGACACCTTTGAAGGGCTATGAGACTTCACAGAAAATAAGCCATTCCCCCCACCTCTCCAACACTTTCTGTCCGGACAATCACCAAATCTAAAACTTTCCAACTCCGACATGAGAGCATTGGTTTATTCCACCTCCCTATCAAACAACGTTCGTCTAAATCTAAGATTCCACCAGACTTCATTCCCATCCCTTTTGAACAGTATTGCAAATCCACTCACCTTTTCTCTAAGTTATCAAAAATATATCGCTATATTTTATAGCAAAAGGGACATCACTATACCAACAATCTTCCCAAAACTTTACCTGATTCCCCCATCCTACTTTGAAATAGATCCCTTCCCTAAGCACTTTAGAAACATAGCCTTCCACAAACTAACCCCGTAAGAAGATCTAATAGGCTCCACCTCCCACCCTTCCGTTCGGCATCCATACTTCTCTCCAAATACTTCCCCCATCTTCCCCAAACCTCCACAGCCACTTCCTCAATAAGGCCTTATTGAAGTCCCCAAGTCTTCTAATATCAATCCCACCCCTTCTCTAGGTCTGCAAACCAGATCCCACTGAGCCAAATGATAGTTTCTCTTCCCTTCCAAACCACTCCAGAGAAAATTCCTTTGCAACTGTTCAATTCTTACCTCCACGGAAGCTGGAATGATCAAAATAGACATCAAATAAGTAGGTAAACAAGCTAAAGTGTGACGAATCAAAGTAACCTTATCCCCTTTAGATAGAAATTTCCCTTTCCAAGATGAAAGTCTGGTTTCCATTCTTTCCACCACACCATTCCAAACCGAAGTCGCCTTAAATCCTGTCCCCAACGGAATACCTAGATATGTTGTAGGCAATTTCCCCACCTTACATCCAATATTTCTAGCAAGAACATCCATGTTGAGTACTTCTTCCACCCCAAAAAATCTCACTTTTACCCAAATTGATCTTAAGCCCGGAAACAGCCTTAAAACACACCAAAATACATCTCAAAACTCTCAGCTGATCCACATTTGCATCACAAAATATCAATGTATCATCCGCGAACTGGAGATGACAGATTGCAAGATCACCCCAGCCTACCTTAAAACCGTTCGGCAAATCCCGATCCTTAGCTTTTAAAATCATTCTACTCAACGTTTCCACCACCAACACAAAGAGGAAAGGAGAAAGCGGGTCAACTTGCCTTAAGCCTCTCGAAGCACCAAAAAATTCGATAGGAGTACCATTCACAAGGTCTGAGAAAGACACTGACTCAATACAAGCCTTGATCCAACCCCTCCATCTCTCCCCAAAAACCCATACATCTCATCATACAAAGAAGGAAATTCCAATTAACGCGATCATACGCCTTCTCCATATCCAACTTGCAAATTAGTCCTTGAGTCCCTTCTCTAATATGAGAGTCCAAACATTCATTGGCAATTAAAGCCCCATCTAAAATCTGCCTCCCCCCAACAAAAGCACTTTGAGAATGAGATATGATATTCGGAAGCACCTTCTTCAACCTGTTAGCAAGATTTTGGACAAAATTTTATAAAAGCTGCTAACCAAACTAATGGGACGAAAGTCCTTCATATTTAGGGCCTCCTTTGGAATCAAAGAAATGAAAGTCGCATTTGCACTCTTGACGAAAGCAGAATCATGAAAGCACTCAACTTCGCATCTAAAAGATCCTCCTTAATCACCACCCAACACTATTTAAAGAAGCAAGAGAGAAACCATCGGGGCCCGGTGCCTTATCACCCTGAAGTCTTGGATAGCAGTCCACACTTCCTATTCCTGAACTACCCTCTCGAGGATCTCATTTTCATGAGTTGCGATCAACTTAGGCCTAAAATTCTCTTCCTTAACAAACAACTTAGAGCAGAAATTCACAATTTCTGCTCCAATCTTCACCTCGTCCTCTATTAAAGACCCATTCACTTCAAGCTTCTTGATGGTATTAATCCGGTTTCTAGCATTAGCCATTTGGTTGAAGAACTTAGTATTCTTATCTCCAGCATTAAGCCAAAGGGCTCTTGACTTTTTTCTCCAAGATATTTCCTCACACTTTGCCAATCTCTTGAATCCCACCTTTAAACCTTCCCTATCCACCTAATCTTTGGTTTGCAATGGAGCCAACTCTTCTTTCTTATCCGATTCTTCAATCAACCTCAGCACCTCACTTAATTTCACATCCACCTTCCCAAAGATCTGATTGTTCCAGTCCTTCAAAGTATACTTCAAACCTTTAAGCTTTCTGCAAAAAATGAAACTAGGGGTTCTGCTAACTTTGTAATCTGCCTACCATTTTCTATCAAAAGGCAAGAAACCCGCGTCTTCCAATCGCATATTTTCGAATCTAAACGGAGCACCACGTCTACAGACAGACCAACCCTCCAACAATATAAGCATATGATTAGAAGTTGGACGAGGAAGAGAAGAGGCCTGCACAAGTTTGAATCTGTCAATCCAACTCTGTGAAACCAAGAATCTGTCCAGCTTAGCGAGGGGTTCTCTTGATTGCTAGACCAAGTATAAGAAAAACCACGAAGAGGGACATCCACCAACTCGTTAGAATTAATAAAATCTGAGAACTCCCTCGTATGGCCAGATGTATGATTCAGTGTTTTTAAATATTAAGGCGAGGTGTTGGATCTTGGCTTGAGGCGAGGCGTAAGCCTCGAAGCGTGAGGCGTAAGTCTCATGAGCATGTATTTTTTTAATTATAAAATAATTTATTAAATATATAATAAATAATAATACTCATTATAAATATA
>JAUPMG010198594.1:0-10050 GCA_031762675.1 Pachysandra terminalis
CTGGTATGCTTAGGGGTGAAGAGATTGAGATGACTTTGAACTAAGTTTTGTACAGTTTCCTTTTCTTTATTTTCTCTGTTGTAATTTATCTTACAATTTTGTTTTCTGACTCACTTTCCGTGCGTCTCTGCTTCTGTACTATAGTTGATGATTAATAAAATTGCTGTTAATGATAAACAAAAAAGGAGTGGTAAGAAAAGAAATCGAGTGTCACCGTTAATCGTTGATTCGTCAATGGATGGATGCAGCTTTCATAAGGTAGATTCTTGATTCATTAAGAGAAGCAAAGGGAAGCTAATGAAGTTGCAATCATCGGGACATCGTATCCAGATTGAGGACGGGTTACATCCCACAGTTGATGCTGAACTGTATGCAGCTTTGATGGTAAGTAGCAGACAAACCGTTGATGCTGAAAGGGAAGTTTCTTCTATCCTTGATCTTTTGAAGGGCACTGGCTCGTCTTTCCGGACCGGAGAAAAGAAAATGGGCAAAATCTTGTATGCGACAGTCTGTGATGGTCTCCTTAGCAGTGTCTGCATTTCACATAGTGGCTCTTACCCTCTTAGATCCTTGATACAGTGCATCCCTCGCCATATCCAAGGCCTTTGTTTATTATCCTCAGAGTCCAGGTATGATGTTTCATTTTCTCACGAGGATTATTCTTACTGTTATACCTTGCAACCGAGCTTTGTTTGCCACAACACACTAGAGTCTGATTGCCAAGAAAGAGAGTTGATTACGAGCCACATTGCTGAGAGGCAGTATGTCTCAGTGCCTAGAGGGAAGAGGGATGGAGAGTGTTGTTTGGGGGAGGAAGAAAGTGATGAATGGAAGGGTTTAGAGGGGATATACCTGTTATATCAAATTGAGGCCAATGATAAATGCGGAAATCAGGTAGGGGTTAAGGAGGTTGTTTGGAATTTTAGAAAAGCTAAGGAAGGTCGGGAGAATGGGAGTTCAAGCAAAAATTGAGAGTTGAGGAATTTAGAATGGTCTTTGAAGGGGAGAAAAAATAGGAAGGAGAGGTTAGTGTCCGTCATAGGTCATCCATGAAGATAATGAGAGTTGGAACATAAGAGGACTAGGGAGTCTAGATAAGAATAGGTCTATGAGGCAATTGTGTTCTAGGATTAACTAATATATAGTTACTGTTGAACCATTTGATATACATTGTTGTGCCGTTCTCGAACAATTTAAGCTTTTAGAGTAAGTGGTTCACATGGTATCAGAGTGGGAGGTTGAATGTTCGAATCCCGGGGGTATGTGTTTGTGTGTTTGTTCTCCCATGGATGTGTTGTTCCTGTGCGGGTGTGGTGTGTGTTTGCCTTGGTGCCCCTATGTTCTCCCACGGATGTGTTGTTCTTGTGCTGAACCCGCATGTGCAGGAGATTGTTGAACCATTTGATATACATTGTTGTGCCGTTCTCTAACAGCTTAAGTTTTTAGAGTAAGTGGTTCTTAACACCTTGCAAGAAACCAAGAAAGAGTGGGTTGACAATATACTTATTAGGAGGTCATGGGGTAGTAGGGATAGGTATTAGGAATTCTTACCATCGGTTGGGACATTGGGAGGCATTTTGGTCATGTAAAACTCATTGAGTGTGGAGAGGGAATTGTTGTACCATGGGAACTTCTTTTTATCACTGAAGTTCAGAGATTGTGTAGATGGTTTTGAGTGGATTCTTGTTAGTGTATACGGTCCAAATTCACCTAGGTTGAGAGAAGGTTTTTGGGAGGAGTTATCTAACATTTGGGCATACTGTGATATTCCTTGGTGTGTATTGGGTGACTTCAATGTTGTTAGATACATTCAAGAAAAGCGTGGAGGAACTAGGGTCACTGGAAGTAGAAGTATAAGAGATTTCTCGTGGTTCATTAATGAGCATGAGTTGATTGATTATCCACTTATGGGAGCGGAATATACGTGGTTGAATATGCAAGAGGTTGCAGCCTGCTCTTGTCTGAAAGCTTCTTAGCCTTTAAAGACTAGCGCTCACATTTCCTGAATATCACTCAGAGTACCCTACCTTGTCTGGTGTCGGATCACACTCCTTTGTTGATATCTGTTGAGGTTCAAAATTCGGGTCTGAGCCCTTTAGATTTGAGAACATGTGGTTAACACATCCAGGATTTAAAGAGAAAGTTAATGAATGGTGGACAGAGAGTCAAAGAAACAGTGAAGGCTTGGCTGGGTTCAGGATCATGCAACTTTGAAAGAACTTAGAGGAACGATTAAAATTTGGAACGAGGAGATCTTTGGTAACATTCACGATAAGAAGATGTTATTGGAAGGGATTGAATCTTTTGACATGAAAGAAGGTAGAGATGGTTTGTCTGTTAGAGGATAGGGAAGGACATAACAAATTAAAAGTTGTCTTGGATGTTATTTTGAAGAGGGAGGAACATTCATGGAGACAAAAATCTACAGCTTTATGGATCAAAGAAGGTGATTGAAATACCTATTTCTTTCATAAGATTGCGAATGGGAGGAAAAGAAAAGTTTTATTCACCGATTGATGATGGATGGATGATATATAGAAGATGAGGATGGTTTTGTGGAAGCTTTCCCATCCTTCTACTCTCATATATACAGGTCTGACCAGGTTTTCAAATTCAACCTTCGAAACTTAAGAGGGCCTAGATTAAGGTCGAGGGAATCTGATTGGGTAAAGAGAGGTTTTGAATAAGAGGAAGTAAGGAAGGCGATTTGGGAGATTAACAGAGATAAGGCACCTGGCCCTGATGGTTTTACATTAGCGTTCTTTTAGGATTGTTGGGAGGTGATAACAGGTGATTTGATGGAGGTTTTGCGGGGTTTTTTTTAATGAAACTGGGGTAGTCAATAAAGTCACAAATGCCACCTTCTTAGTCCTTATTCCTAAGAAAAGGGTGCGATCGATATCCGTGACTTTCGAGCATCAGCCTCACTGGTAGTCTATACAAAATCATTGCAAAGGCCCTAGCCAATAGACTAAGGGAAGTCATTTCTCCTCTGGTAGCTCAGAACCAAAGTGCATTCGTAAAGGAGAGAGAGTTCTCAGGTAGCTTTCTGATTGCTAATCAATGCCTAGAGGAGAGAGTGAGATCGGGTAGGGTTGGTTTGGTGCTTAAGGTAGACTTGGAGAAGGCATATGATAGGGTTGAATGGGAGTTCTTGGACTCGGTGTTAGAAGGCAAAGGTTTCGGTCATGGATGGAGAAAGTGGAAAAAAGGATGTTTAAGCAATATTCAGTCCCCTTTTATTCTTAACAGTTGGGTAAGGGGTTGTTTCCTGCCTCTAGAGTTCTTTGCCAAGGGGATCCATTGTCTCCACTCTTGTTCACATTGGTGAGTGACGTCCCTAGCTCATTTCTGAGTTTAGCAGGGGAGAGAAGTTTTAGGTCAGGGTTGGACATAGTTGTGATATCTCACCTATAGTTTGCGGATGATAACATCTTGTTTTTGCAGGTGTCACTTGAGCAGGCGTTTTAGATCAGGTGCATTTTGAGGTGTTCTGAAATGGTCTCGGGGCTTAAAGTTAATTTAGCTAAGAGTAACATTTTTGGGATTGGTATTAGTCAGGAGCAGCTTCACAGATTTGCAGATTTTATAGGATGTGACACTGCAGTGTGGCCTATCAGATCTTGGGCTCCCTTTAGGTGGAAACCCTAAGAACATCGAGTTTTGGGAACCAGTCACTGAGAGGATAAAGAAGAGGTTAGCCACATGGAAGAGGAACTCTCTCTCTTTTGGAGGGCGGATCGCTTTAATTCAATCGACTCTTGCAAACCTCCCTACGTATATCCTGTCAGTCTTTAAATGTCCAATGAAGATGTTAGAATTTTGAAGAAATGTCAAAGCAATTTTCTTTGGGGAGGGGGTCGAAGTAAAAAGGGCCGCTTGGTGAGATGAGAGGAGGTATGTAGATCTTAGCAAAATGGGGGCTTGAATCTTGGCAACATTGTGGTAAGAAATTAGGCTATTTTAGGTAAATGGATCTGGAGGTTCTCTGTAGAGAGCGAAAGCTTGTGGTAGAAGGTTATTAATAGTAAATATTGTCATCATGAGAATTGTTGGAATATCAAACTAGAGACGAGGGTGTCCGGCACGGGCCCATGGAAGGCGATACCTGAATTGCTCCAAGGTTTTACTGTTTCCTTCGCTTCAGTGTGGGATCAGGTACACGAGTCCATTTTGGGTCTGATTTGTGGTGGGGGGAAAACCCCTTCTTGATTCGTTTCCCTCGTTTGTTTTAGACTAGCTACCTTTTGGGATGCTAAGGTAGCAAACATTTTATCCTGCGATGATAATGGTTTGCAATGGAATCTTTTGTTTAGATGGGACCGTTGGCTAGCTGATATCATTGAGTTTGCTTCCCTTAGCCATTGTACAGGACGCGTTTATTAATCTGCTCTTGCATGACAAGAGGACATTGAGTCTGGAACCCAAGGGTTTCTTTTCATTCAAATCTTTCTTCTCGGTGCTCAGGCAGATAGTTGTTCTCTCATCCTGCTTTCTCTTTCATTTCCTTTTGGAAACCCCCCGCCTACTAGGATTAAGGTCTTCACCTGGAATGCTATTCTCAATAAGATAAACACCTAGGATAATCTTCAAGGAAGAAGGAAATACTTGGCCATACCCCTCAGATCTGTTTCACGTGCAGAAGAAATGGAGAATCAGTGGATCACCTATTTATTCATTGTGATTTTGTCAGGTGGGTGTGGTATAAATTGCTTAGATTGATTGGTGTATCTCTAACATTACCAGAGGGTCTTCAGCAGCTTTTACAGCATTGGAGTTTCCCTTTTTTGGGAAACGAGGGAGAGTGCTTTATAGTGTAGTGATCTATGCTGTTCTCTTGTCCATTTGGATTGAGAGAAATAGGAGAATATTCAAGGAGGAGAGGTCATCAGTACAAGGGATTGTAGATCACATCATGATTATGGCAGCATCATGGGTATGTATTCATGCAGAGTTTAGAGAGTTTTCGATTTCAGATGTAATTAGAGACTGGCTAATGATTCTTTGGACCCATTCTTGTAGACATATGGGTTGGCAGCCCCTTGAGATAGGTTTTCTTAAGCTCAATTTTGATGGTTCTGCTATGGGAAACCTTGGACGGTCAGGATGGGTGGAGTATTTAGAGACCGTTCAGGCTTTCTCTGGTCCACTTGGGGAAGGTAATGCCATTAGAGCTGAAATTCATGCACTTGTTTCCCGGATGAGAGAGGCACGACTCTTAGGTGTTTGGGATCTATTGGTGGAAGGAGACTCATCAGTAGTGATCTCATGGATGACTTAGCGCTCATCCTTCCCCTGGAGGTGGGCTCACTTAATGCACTTGGCATGGTCCTTGGCAGATGGGATGAACATCTCATTTGTTCATGTGCCTCGGTCGGCCAATGCGGTTGTAGGGGAGGTGTTCATAGGGACTCTTATTTCAGCGTCGTTCCTTCTTCTGACATGCTTTTAGACTAACTTTGTTTGTACTTTTTTTTTTAATTTTTTATTTTTTTATTTTCTTGTTTTCTGTTTTTAGGGGCTTCCCACTTGAAGCGCCGTTGTTCGTTCCCTCTTTATATAATTATTCATCAAAAAAAGAAGAAGAAGCTGTGTCGTTTTTTTTAGCATCGAGGAAGCAAGGAAATCAGAGGTGAACAACTTGATTGTGGAATGTCACTCTTCAGCTGCAATAAATTGGTCTAAAGGAGGTAGTATTGAGTCATGGAATCTTTTGAATTGCGTCAAGTTGGCTAGGATGTTCGTAGCTTCCATGAATGTTTCTTTCCAATGCTTGCATAGTCGACAAATGATTTGGTGGAATCCTTCACAAAGAAGGGTGTGGTATGAGATGTGATCATCTTAGGGGAAAGAAGCAATCTAACTTCGCGTAGCTCTATCAATTTTAGGCTCTTTTTATTGTTCTCCTTAGCAGCTTCTTTCTGTTGTTAGATGGGCAGCTTAGGGTTTTATTTCAATCGCTTACTGCCTACTTTCTCTATATTTTATTTTTATTAATAAAGTTGTGTGCTATTCATTAAAAAAACTTCAAAGATAGAAGAATACATAATAAGAGCCTTCCTTTGAACCTTCGAACCAAAACATGGTAGGCCATATGCCAAGCCTTGGTTGCTCATTACGAGATGGTCTCCGACTGAGTTTGAGAATGGTATAATCTCTCAGTTAGGAAAGCTTTAATACATGTATATTTATCTTCAACTGTAGTTTGCTTCACTGTCACCAATTCTCCATCGCAAAACCATTTTCTCCACTTGATAATGCTCTTAAAGAAGGGATTAGACTCCTCTAAATGAGACATTGTCGCGCCTTGGATACCCTCTTTGGTAGTTGTGTTAACTTTGGACCGAGTTATCAATAAGATGGAGGAAAATGGCATTTTTGAGAGTTTTTTTTTTCTTTTTTCATTTTATTTTATAGATGGTTATGCACACATGATTACTCAATTCTACCCTAGTAGATCTAATAGCCTTCTTTATAAAATTTTCCTTACAACTTGTTTGGAGTACATTGGTCACATAAAACTTCTCTACTTAATTCATGCGGCTTTAATTTTATGAGTAAAAATCCCCTTAGTATTGTCCTTACTATGAAGTTATTCCAAGAAGATGGAAGTCGTTACTTTTGGGAATTTACTCATTTTCAATCCTTGTCAATGCTTCACCCTATTCCAGTTTGCACTAAAGTCACATTCCATACTGACATAAACCGCCTTACTTTAGTCCTTTTGGGTCCAAGGTTCCCTTCAATGTTCTAGTTTTGCGTTCATTTCTTTTTTTGATGAATAAAAATAATTGTGTGAATCATCAAAGTGTAATCAAAGTACAAATGGTGTCCAAGTAGGACACCAGTATAATCTAGCAAAAAATAAGAAAAGAAAAGAAAAATAAAGGTAGTTTTGCATTTATTCCATCTCTGATTTGGTTTGTCAATACCGTATTGTCTATAATTAACATACACCAAGGCAACTTTTCTTGAAAATGAGTCATCACTTTATCCAATCGATGCAAAAGGATAAGGGTTCGTGGTTGGCCCTTTGTACAAGGCTATTTCTTTTGGAAACCCATGGTTCTTATTCTCAGCTGCTTTCACACAAGTAATGTGCCCTCGTTTATTTCCTTAATGATATCAATGCATATCTTTGATACTCCTTTCACCTAAAACCCACCAAATCTGCTCTCTGGGCACTTCATCTTGTGCTTCTTGTAGGTCAGTACAAATCATATAAAAATCCCTCCTCCACTCTCTGGACTCCAAAGTTCTTTAATTGTGTGACTAAAAAAGATAAGTCGTCATGGTAGACTTTCTTGGCATAAAAGCAAACTGATTTAATGACACCATGATGACTTTCCTGGCATAAAAGCATACTGATTTAATGGCACCCAAGGGTTTTTTGTTTTAAGCTCTGCATTATCACTCTTTAGTCTATACCACATTTTAAAATGGTTGTTCTAGGTTCTTAAATCTTTCATTCCTCTATGCCCTTGGAATTCATAAGCTATTTGTTGACTCTTTGTGAGGATTCTTTGATTTCCTTCCTTGGTTGTTTGAATACCTCTTAATACAAGACCTACCTATATAAAAGACGATGTTATTTGACCTTTTCTTCTGTATATCAATTCTATTTTACTAGTGAATAATTATGAAATGTGGGATTTCTCTGCTGTTGTCCAGAAACAACCATTCCAGCAGCTAATTACTTTGGAGATTTTTCCTCAGTTTTTCAATTTACAGATACCCCTTTGAGTTTGCTGGATTTTTCTTGAACTACTAATTTTTAGATTCTCAATACCACTTGAAATTGCTGAATATGATGAAATCAATTCCATGAATAGTTGTATTACATATAAGGTTGTTGAGGGCTTCCATGATTGATGCTAAATGCTTTCTGTTATTTTTTGTTTATAGGTAGTTACAAGGATCTACAAAGATGAAGTAGATTTGGAGAAATACATACGGTCGGATCTGTATGGTGCTAGTAATCAAGCCAAGTAAGTCATACTTCTTCAAGTGTATGTCATTACTCATAAGGTGTCATTTTATTCTAAAGTGTAAATCTTCTTAATCGTAAGTAATTTTTGTTATTGACGAAAAAAAACATGGTGGCATTTGGTTGACCGTAATCCCCTTAATTTAATCCTCTTTACAACTTAATATATATATTTCTGTTTAGTGGTAAATTAAGGGTGGCATGATGTTTGAAGATCTGTAAATAAACGATGTTCTCTGCATTGCTTGTAATGTAATGGATGCAAAAGGACTCACAAAGGCGGCAATTATTTATTTTTCTTATCTGTGTCTTTGGAGCAAGGTTGTTGAACTTCAAACGCCTAGGTGAAGCTAGGTGATAAGACTCACCTGTAGTCTAGATGGTTGCCCAGGTAACAAGCTATGGATTAATTATTTTTATATTATTTATAGATATTGTTAGAACAGGCGAGTGGGCCTAACGGCCCATAAGCCCATCTCTCTGTCTTATTTATTTTCCTGTTTACAGTTTACCCTAACTCTAGTTAATATATAAGTGCTCTCTCTAATTGAGATGAGTAAGTTTTGGTGCTTCAACATGGTATTAGAGCAATCCAAAGAAAAAAAAGAATAGAACCCTAATTGTTTTTCTCTCCTAGCTGGTGGCAGCCTCTTCCTTTTTCTTCTTTCTTCTCTCTTTTTTTTTTTTTTTTTTTCTGCTGATCGCCACCCTCGTGGGAATCGTGAGGTTGCGATCTCGCTACCTCTCGATTAGTCTACTCGTGTGAGGTAGCGACATCGCTACCTCCATTAGTTTGGGCACTTTAAGTTGATGCGGAGACTCTTTTAGAGTCGTTTGTGATCTAATTTGTGGTTTATTGGGTGGACTTGGTTGATTTTCTTCATGGAATTCTACGTTTGAAGGTGTGATGAGATTTATTATTGTGGATAATTTTTCTACCTACCGGAAGGGTGGCTGTTGATTGCGATTGGCGAGTGGAGGGGTGCGGATTCCCCCTATCTTCTTCTTTGTGGTGAGATTTTTTTGTTGCTGCTTTTATTTGCATTGTGAGATCATCATGAGTACCTCCGAGCAGACTCTGGCGGAACCTAAACCAGTTATTTATGAAATTGTGTACTGTCGTCATCTATGCGTCTCACTGATCAACGCTTAGATTGGCACAATTTTCAGCATTGGCGCAAGATTATTTTGTTTGCTATTCGTGGCATGGATTGGGAGGGGAACATTTTACGGGAATCTCTCCGGATACAAGAACCGATCCGACGGGTGCAAAAATCTGGTTACGGGATGATGCTATACCTTATGGTACTATATTCGGGCAAATATGATATGCCGTTGACTTCGGATGTGAACCAGATGAGACAGTAGCGAGAACAGCTAGCGGTCGTGGCTTTTCTGAGTGGGTTGAGATCAGTGTTTGACCTCGCTAGATCCCAGATTCTTGCCAGTCGTGAGTCTTCACTGATTGAGGTTTATTCTCGGGTGCTTCGCTCTGTTCGTTCTACCCCTAGTACTATAGAGGCGAGTGATCGCGCTGCCTTGGCCGGTCAAGTCCTGTCAGGGGGACTTGGTGGTAGAGGGGGAGGATGCGGAGGGCGTGGGGGTCGTGGACTCGATGGCAGGATTATATGCTTTCACTGTGGTGGAGTTGGTCACACGCGTGACATGCGGATGGGTCTTTTGTGGCTGTCAAAGGGATTGGCACTGCTGTTCCTACACGCACTATACGATTATCCTCTGTTCTATATCTGCTTCATTTGCCTTTTAATCTATTGTCTGTGAGTGCTCTTACGAAAGAGCTTGACTGCCTGTCTACTATTTACACTGATCATTGTGTGTTTCAGGATCGTTCGACGAGGCGGACGATTGGTTGGGGGCGTCGCACTTCAGGAGGTCTCTACGTGCTAGAAGAGGGACCAAATTCTATAGCCTGTTCTAGCTTGTCTCCAACCCCTTGGAGCTTAACTGTCAACTTGGCAATCTTGTACTTCCGAGTTTGAAGCGTCTATGTCCATCCCTGGTATCGTTACCAGAATTATTTTGTGAGTCGTGTCAGTTTGCGA
>JAUPMG010198605.1:0-10050 GCA_031762675.1 Pachysandra terminalis
AGGGTTATCTCAATTATCTAAATTAATCATGCCACTAAGCGTAATTAATTCAATAATCAGAATTCGGGATATTACAATCTTCTTGGCTCAACCTTTTGCTAATGAGGATTTGTTTGACAACCCCTTTTGTCTCTCCAAGATTAACTTCCTCTAGTTCATCAGCCTCGAACTTGGATCCGTCTTGTAAAATTTTAGGTGCTTGATTGGGATCTCCCAAAGGATCCTCTACGGACAGGCATGAGCAGAGTTCTATCGTGACGTCAAGTTTTGGAGTCGTTACGGGATGTTTCCTGCCCGACTCCCCATACTGTCATAAATGGTAAAAGAAACTCTCGTCCTTTTGTTGTGCCCGAACACACTTCGCTTCTTGTTCCCTCTCATCTTCTTTACTTCTTTTCTTTCGTGTTGATTCACCTCCCTTTTTACCGACCAACAAATCTTCCCACTTAAGCAAATATTTCCCTTCAATAGGGGCTACTCGAGTCTCACCATCAGCCGCAAGTTCGTCAAAGAAAACAGCCTCAGCGTAATGAATTTCATTATGGTCGAATGGATCAATAGTAGCATTGACCTTCACCTTCTTGCCTCGCCATCTAGCCTTTAAGCATTGGTGATACGTAGAAGGGACAACTTTGTATTGGTTAAGCCACGGTCTTCCCTTCGTCGGGCCTTCTTTTTCAACAATGGTGTCATTGGGTGTATCCTACTTGCTAACCCTGGGACAAACCTTCTTAGATAAGACACTTTTCCTAAGAAACACTTCAGCTCCTTTTGATTTTTTTGGAGGGATCATTTGCTGAATTGCCTCTGCCTTGGGTTGACCTATATCAATTCCATGGCAATGCACTAGGAATCCAAGAAACTTTCCCAAAGAAACGCCAAAGCACATTTCATCGGATTCATCTTCAATTGGTAGCGACAACACCTTTCGAACACCTTTCGTAGGACGTCCCCATGATAATCCCGATCCTTCGACTTCACCACCAAGTCGTCCACATAATCTTCCACTTCCTTGTGCATCATATTGTGGAATATGGCAGTCATGGCTCTTTGATATGTTGCGCTTGCATTTTTAAGACCAAAAGGCATTACAGTAAAGTGGAAATTACCTATAGGTGTTTGGAAAGTTGTCTTTTCCGCGTCCTTGGCAGCTATCTTTATTTGGTTGTAACCGCTATATCCATCCATAGAAGAAGACATTTCGTTTTCTGCTATCGAATCAATCAAGACGTCCATATTGGGTAATGGAAAATCATCTTTAGGACTTGCCCGGTTTAAATCTTTAAAATCCACACAGCATCTTATCTGGCCGTTCTTTTTCTTGACAGGTACAATATTGGCTAACCATGTCGGATGCTGTATAGGTCTTATGAATCCAACCTCTAGCAATTTCATTACTTCTTCTTTGATCTTTAACTCAATGTCGGGTGGGCCTAAACGTCCTAAGAGCTTGTTTGATTGGTTTTGCTTCATGATAAACATTCAACTTGTGTACCACCAGGTTGGGGTCTAATCCTGGCATTCCCGAGTATTCCCAAGCAAATATATCCCGATATTCTTGCAAGAGCATCAACAAACTAGCCATTTCTTCTTGGCTCAACTTTTTGCTAATGTGTATTTTTTTGACAACCCTTTCTGTCTCTCCAAGATTAACTTCCTCTAGCTCTTCAGCCACAGATTTGGATCCGTCTTGTAAACTTTCAGGTGCTTGATCGGGATCTCCCGAAGGATCCTCTACGGACAGGCATGAGGAGAGTTCTATCGTGACGTCAAATTTTGGAGTCGTTACGGGATGTTTCCCGCTCGACTCCCCATACCGTCATAAACGGTAAAAGAAACTCCCGTCCTTTCGTTGTACCCGAACACACTTTGCTTCTTGTTCCCTCTCATCTTCTTTACTTCTTTTCTTTCGTAAAGATTCACCTCCCTTTTTACTGACCAACAAATCTTCCCACTTAGGTAAGTATTTTCAGTCAATAGGGGCTACTCGAGTCTCACCATCAGCAGCAAGTTCGTCGAAGAAAATAGCCTCAGCGTAATGAATTTCATTACGGTCGAATGGGTCAATAGTAGCATTGACCTTCACCGTCTTGCCTCGCCATCTAGCCTTCAAGCATTGGTTATACGTAGAAGGGACAACTTTGTATCGATGAATCCATGGTCTTCCCAAAAGTATGTGATACGAGACATCTGCGTCAATGACATGAAACTTGATCGGCGAGCGGATAGCCCCTATGGCCAAATCAACCCATGGTTTTGCAGGCCTCGTTGTTTAGAGATATCCCCTCTATGGACTGCTTCACCATTCTCTTGGAAGGGATGGCCACTGCTTGCAAAGTTTTGTACGGCTAAACATTGATCGAAGAACCAGAGTCGATCAGTGCTCGCTTGACTTCCACGTTATTGATGGTTGTAGGCAAATATAAAGGTCTGTTGTGACCCGGACAATCTCCTTGCATATCTTCATCTGAAAAGGCAATAACCCCTGCTATCTCTTGGCAAAATTTCTTGGATCCTATACCAACGAAAAACATTGCTCACCAAGTTTAGTAGTGATGGAGAAGAGAGAATTCGTCATTTCCTTTCGTGCCAGAAGGCTAAAAGCCATATCGTTGTAAAACTTTTCAACGTTAGCGTTTGTACCCCATCGATGGTACATACACTCTTTGTCTTCGTTATCTAGGCTCATCATTTTCAGCCGCGAATGCTCACCCGATTCCATTATGGCATCCGTAGAATCTCTATGGGTATGACGTTAACGACCCCTTTCTCATGATTGGGCAGTGGGTTATCATGTATCGACTTTGAATCGGATAACTCTAACTCCCCGTTCCTGATTTTTTTATGAAACAACCTTCTCAGAGTATAACAATCCTCTGTCTTATGACCTATTTGTGAATGGTATTGGCAAAAATTGTCATTCTTCTTGTCTTCTTCAGATACGGGGAACTTCGGGGACGATAAATTTGCTACCCCATCTTTCACCTTGTCTCAAGATTGTTAAGACTTCTTCAGCAGAACAAGGCATTGGTGGGGGAGTATGGAAGACCTTCTTCCGACTCCCCGGGTTGCTAGCCACTTCTTTGGCAGGTCTCTTCTTTTCCCTCATCATGACTTGTGAGGTGGACTTCGGTTACTCTTCCAAGAAGTCTCACTTTTGAGATTCATGGTGCGTCCAGTGCGCCTGGATGATTCATAGAGACGAGAAAATGTGGTGATGCCTGCGTTCTCCAACACAAGGCGACAATCCCTCATCATTCCATCAACACACAATCAGACAAGATTTTCTTCAGTAGTAGCTTCTCGACAGTCCGTGGAAATATCACGGAAACGCTTCACGTATGCTTCCAATCCCTCTCCGGAATTATGCTTCTCGTTTCCCAAATCCATAAGGGTCACTCTTTCTTCAACGATGAAGAATTTTCTTATGAACGCAACTTTCATCTCATCCCAATTCAAGATTGATTCATGAGGAAGATTTTCATACCAAGTGTATGCAAGGTTTGTAAGCGACTTGGAAAATTCTCTTAACTTAAGTTCATCATCACCAGCGAAGGCCTCCATTGCGCCTATGAACTTAGTAACATGCTCTTTCGCATTACCAATCCGCCCATTGTATTGCGACATTAGTGGTGTGACTACATATCCCGTATGATAGGGTTTCTTCATAATAGCTACATGATAGGGTGGCCTAGTATCGATGTTAAATTCAACTGGTTTCTCCTTTTGTGGTCTTAGGAGATTCACTATTTCATCTCGGGTGCTGTTGTTCATAAACTCCGGTTGTGATGCACTCAAAGGAGTACCGATGGGTATCGCGTTAGGCGTTGTGGTTGCCTTTTCTATAGTCGGTTCTGTTGCTGGAATTGGAACATGACTTTCTCGGTTGGTCACATTTTGCAATAATTCCATCATCTTGGTCTGTGCCTCTTCCATTTTGTTCATCTGTATCCTCAACATTTCAATTTGATCATCACGATCATCCATTGCTTCATTCATCTCCTCTTCGTCATATGTCTCGGGTAGACCAAGAGGAAGATCTTCTACTTGCCTTTCTTCGATCGATTGGAACAAAGATGGTCCAACTTGCTCCAAAATTCTCAGCCTACCTCTTGGTCTCGGCATTCTTCTAGTATCAATCGGTATGTGGGAGACTATGTCCCCAGTGAATTCGCCAAAATGTAAAGGGTGTTTTTGTTAAAGAGTCACCAACAGTGTAATTAGCGAATGACGGAAGCCTAAATTGATTACCGATCGAACCCCGCCTTTAGAAGAATTAAGAGGTTAGAACGAAACATTTGCTGAGCACGAACCAAGTCAAGTAACGAGGAAAATAGTAGCCCGGATGTTAGAAATTTGTGAGCACACTGTCAGAGTCTAATCCGTTATAAAAGTTCTCCAGCCAGTTTCTTGGGAAATGAACTACTATTTATAGTAGCTAGGGGAGAGATAACGGTTAGTTAAGAATTCGTTAGGAAAGGTCTAACGATATTAAGACTCTAACTTAGGGTAGCATGAACAACTACTCCAATCTCTTTAGTGGACCAATCCAAAGTTACGTTTATAAATTACACATTCGCCACCGGGAACCGTGACACCATGCGTAGCCCACGACATATCAAGGAGCTGGTGATCCTCACGCCCCTCCATTCCGTTCAAATCTAATTCCCCCTTTGTGCATACGTCGGTGATGCCACAGTATAGGCAACAACGATAACCATCATAGATGTAGTTTGAGTTACTTCAATCTTGAAACTTGTTGAGATCGTTCAGTCCAATCTTGATACTTTCGTGGTTTTTAAACCTTAGTATTTTCGAGACTGTTTGTCTCAGTGCTCTCGAGGTTTTTGAACCTTAGAACTGTCGAGACGGTTCGTCTTAATGCTTTCAAGGTTTTTGAACCTTAGCATTCTAGAGACGAGTCTTTGTCTAGGTGCTCTCGAGGTTTTTTGAACCTTAGCACTTTCGACGAGTTTTTGTTTCAATGCTCTCGAGGTTTTTAAACCTTAGCATTTTCAGCGAGTTTTGTCAAAGTGCTCTCGAGGTTTTCGAACCTTGGCACTTCCGACGAGTTTTTCCTTCAATGCTCTTGAGGTTTTTGAACCTTAGCATTTTCAGCGAGTTTTGACTAAGTACTCTCGAGGTTTTTGAACCTTAGTGCTTTCGATGAGTTTTTGCTTCAACGCACTCTCAAGGTTTTTAACCCTTAGCATTTCCAACGATTTTTGTCTAAGTATTCTCGAGGTTTTCGAACCTTAGCACTTTCTAGGAGTTTTTGTTTCAACAATCTCGAGGTTTTTGAACATTAGCATTTTCAGCGAGTTTTGTCTAAGTACTCTCGAGGTTTTCGAGCCTTAGCACTTTCGACGAGTTTTTTGGTATTGATGTAGATGAGAGTTTTTCGATCTGGTTGTTATGACCATTTGATGTGCCGAGATTTTCATGGCGATGGGTTTTTCACTCTGATCAGCATGGATGTTTGGAACGTTGTGGGTTTCATGGCAATGATTTTAATCTGATCATCTTGTGTGTTTGAAACATCGTGGGCCTTATGACAATGGGCTTCTAATCTGATCGCCGTGGGCGTTTTAAAATGTCGTTGGACTTATGATGATATTTTTAACCTGATCTTCAGGAGCATTTAAAATGTCGTCGGCCTCATGATGATGAGGTTTTTAATTTGATTAGGTCATGGGTATTTGAAACGTCGTGGGTCTCACGATGATGGGTTTTTTAATCCGATTGCCATGGACGTTTAAAACGCCGTGGGACTCATGATGATAATTTTAATGTGATTGAGTTAAGGGCATCTGAAACGCCATGGGCCTCATGACGATGGGATTTTTAATCTTGGTCGTCATGAACACAGGTGGTTCGTTCCAACACGTGTTTTTTTCTGTGAGACCCCTGCCCCCATATTTCAGGTATCTACACACCCTTTGTTGGACATTGAGAAAGAGCTGTAGACATGTTGGGCCTGGTACATATTGACATGTGTGGGCCCATGAGCTCCATAGCTCGAGGTGGATTTCACTACTTCATTACCTTCACCGACTATCATTCTAGGTTTGGGTATGTGTATCTAATGAAACATGGGTCTGATTCTTTTGAAATCTTCAAAGAATTCATAAATGAAGTAGAGAAACAGACAGGGAAAAATATTAAGGCTCTTCGATCAGATCAAGGAGGAGAATACTTATCCATGGAGTTTCTGGAACATCTCAAGGAAAATGGTATACTTTCTCAGTTGACTCCTCCTGCTACGCCACAATTAAATGGTGTATCGGAAAGGAGAAATCGGACCTTATTAGATATGGTCAGATTAATGATGAGTCGCACTGATTTACCCATTTCATTTTGGGGTTATGCCTTGTTAATCGCAGCTCATTTACTAAATAAGGTTCCTACTAAATCCGTGCCGGTTACACCATAATTGATGTAGCATGGACGGAAACCGAGTCTTAAGTATGTTAAGATTTGGGGATGTTGGGCTCATGTCAAAAGATAAGAAGCTGACAAGCTGGAATCTAGGACTCACGTTTGTAGGTTTGTAGGGTATTCTATAGAAACTATAGGATACTATGTCTATCACCCAGAGGAATAAAGTGTGTTTGTTGCCAAACATGCCGAATTCTCAGAGGAATAGTTCCTCACATAATTCAGCACTGGAAAAGGGATAGATCTGGTGGAGGTGTTGGACACCTAGCAGGTTGTACAAACAAACAACGTGGAGCCTGCAGTAGTAAATGTATCCAGTACACAAGTTCCTCGTAGAACCTCTACTCCTCCTGATAGATATCTGGGATATCTTGGTCAGAAGGACCGAGAGGAGCAACTTCTACTGGGAGGTAATGATCCTGCTAACTACGAATAGGTGATGTCAGCATCGATAAAAAGAAGCGGCTTAAAGCGACGAAATCAGAAATGGACTCCATGTACACTAACCGAGTCTGGACACTTGTAGATCCGCCTAAGGGAATTATTCCCATTGGGTGCAAATGGATCTTCAAGAAGAAATTAAACTCAAAAGGTAAAGTGGACGTGTTCAAGGCAAGACTGGTGGCGAAAGGATACCCTCAACGTCAAGGTGTTGACTATGAGGAAACTTTTTCGCCGGTCGTCATGTTAAAGTCCATTAGGATTTTGTTGATTATTGCAGCATACCACGACTATGAAATCTGGCAGATGGATGTAAAGACGGCTTTCCTCAATGGAAACATAGAGGAAGAGATTTACATGCATCAACGGGAAGGTTTCGTAGCCGAAGGCGAAAGCCAAAAGGTATGCAGATTGCAAAAGTCCATTTATGGACTTAAGCAAGCTTATAGAAGTTGGAACATCCGTTTTAACGAGGCATTCAAATCTTTTGGTTACTTCCAAAATATGGATGATCCATGTGTGTGCAAGAAAACGGAAGGAAAAGCACTAAGTTTCCTGGTCCGGTAAGTCAACGACATACTACTGATTGGAAATGATGTAGGGATGATGTCTATTGTTAAAGTGTGGCTTTCTCAATTTTTCTCCATGAAGGATTTGGGAGAAGCGTCCTATATACTGGGTATAAAGGTCTATAGAAATAGATCTAGAAGGATGCTTGGACTATCCCAATCCGAGTACATAGATAAAGTGTTGGAGCGATTCAACATGGACAATTCTAAAAGAGGACTTCTACCAGTCCGTCATGGAATTCATCTCTCGTGGAACATGAGTCCCAAAACTCCTGAGCAGAGGGATACAATGAATAGGATTCCATATGCCTCGGCAATTGGAAGTCTCATGTAAGTTATGCTATTTACCAGGCCCGATATCAGTCACACTGTTGGATTGACTAGCAGATATCAGGCAGATCCAAGTTTGGAACACTAGAAGGCTGTGAAATCTGTCTTGAAGTACCTGCGAAGGACTAAGGATAAATTTATAGTCTATGGTGGAGGAGAACTCAGGGTTGACGGTTATACTGATTCGGATTTCCAATCCGATGTGGACGACCGGAAGTCAACTTCGGGATATGTATTTATTCTGAACGGTGGGGCCGTTAGTTGGAGGAGTTGTAGGAAAACTACAACTGCATATTCTATGAGGCCATATACATTGCCGCGTCAGATGCTACAAAAGAGAGTGTCTGGATTAAAAAGTTCATCTCTGAACTTGGCATGGTTCCTAGCATTGAGTCACTGATACCTTGTATTGTGATCACAATGGGCTATTGCTCAGGCCAAGGAACCCAGATCTCATCAAAAATCCAAACACATAGAGCGGCGCTTCCATTTGATTCAAGAGATCGTCGGAAGAAATGATATCAACATTAAGAGAGTAGACACAACAAACAACGTAGCAGATCCACTCACTAAGTTTGATCGACATCTTCATATGATGGGTATTAGATACTGTTCTGATTGGCTAGTGCTAGTGGGGGATTGTTGGAGATAAGTCCTATAGTCAATCTAGATTTTCTTTTAGTGGCCGATTTCTGTAAAATGACGATCTCAAGTATTTATTAATAAAAGGGCATTTTTGATATTATATCATGTTGTTGTTAGATACCATGGATATTGGGTTGAAAATGTCTTAGCTTTTAATGTTGATTTAAAGGAATGAGATCATAGACATTTTGGTAACCAATATCGTAAATGTTCCTAGTCGTTTAGAATTGTTGAATTGGTACTCGACGATTCGGTTAGACTAGCTTATGGAGTGTTTTCTCTTAGAGAACGGTGAAACTCAAAACCGTTAGTGTGAGACACTAGAACAACCACGAGGGGACTTACTAAGTTGTAGTAAGGGCCTGAGCGAGATCATCCTTGATATTCGTCAAGGTAATTTTGCTTAAAGTCAAAGTGGAATATCTAAGTTGTGATGATGCTTGTGATCTTCAGACTTAAGGTATTGGATGGTCATTTAGTTGGGTTGATATACTTTAATAATACTAAGTGTTGTCTTCTAACCATGATACTTCAAAGGTATTCATTGGGAATAGTGAAACGTGTAAGTGAACACTCGAATATGCAAGATAGGATCTAACGCCCTCAGCAAAGAAGGATGTGTCTTATGTGATTCAATTTAATATAGTTCAAACTAAGTCTCTGGCCAGGGCCGTGTGATGATTGGGATGAGATTCCAATTGGTATCACAAGATGAATTATATTATCAATCAAATGCATATGATCGAACTAGGGGTTTTGACTTTTCTCCATACCCTATAGGTTCTTTCGGAATTATAAAGATAGAAAGATCGAATAGTACAATAATTACAATTGAGGAGGTTCTCCGAAATATATTCCTATCAACTGGATATAGCTATGGCATGTTGGTAGACGTTAACTATAGTTAGTGGAAATGGCGTAAAGAAACTGTTTCTTTACAGGGGCAAAGTTGGAATTGTTTCAATTTTAATTAATTAATTGATTAATTGATTAATTAATTGTTTCTACAGTCCACCTTTTGATATGAACCTAATGGGTTACACACAAAAGAATATTGAACTCAGATTAGTCTTTTATAAAGAATAGGGATGAATGCCGAACTGTTTAGAAGTTCGAGGGTCAAAGTGCAATTAACAGGAAAAAAGAGCCTAGGGTTCTAATTCTAGGCTTTATATAAAGAAAAGAAAAGAAAAGAGGCAAGCAGTCCCATTCTTTCTCTTGGTGTTCTTTTTGCATAAATTGGTTTTTGGAAACCTACTATCAGAGGATTCCAAACCCTACCTCCCTTAGAGATTATCGGTAAGTGTATTAGATACAATTGAACCTGGAAATCCATTGCCCTGAGTTACTTCTTCGTGTGGATATCGTTAGAGGCGGGGGACACTTGTGCCGCTCTTTGGAGATCCCCGGGCTTCGGGATTCAACCGGCTAAGAGGCTGAAACACACGGAAAAGTAATCAATTGTTTTCGACTTTTATATTTATTTTACATATATTACGAACAGATTCAGGGATAGGTAATTGGGGATTAAACTGATTTAAATCAAATTTTTTTATTTTTCGCTACTTAAATCTGTTCGTTTAAACCTCGATTTTCTTCATCTTGGACTCGTCCGCTCCAGATGTGG
>JAUPMG010198646.1:0-10049 GCA_031762675.1 Pachysandra terminalis
CTCAATGATAACAACTCATTCTTCCTTCTTCTACCATTGGCCATTTTATGAAAGAAACTAGTATTACCATCACCCTCTTTCAACCATTTAACTCGGGATTTTTGCCTCCAACTAATTTCCTCAAGTTTCAAAACATCTTCAAGATCTTCTTTAATAATCTTCCTCTCCTCCACCTCTTCCCTAGACAACGATCTCACCCCTTCCCCCTTATCTATCTCCACCATCCTGCCCATTAACTTAGTCTTTTTGTCCCCAATTCTACCAAAGACCTCCCCATTCCAGCTTTTAATCCTACCTCTCAAGCTTTTAAGACCTCTCATAAACTTAAAGCCAGCCCACCCAGTGTGAACCCCAATAGAATCTTCCCACCAATCCTTGATAGACTCCTTAAAAGAGGGTTGGGACAGCCACATATTTTCAAACCTAAATGGGGACGGACCACTCATAAAATGATCAGTACTAATCAAAATAGGCCAATGATCTGAAATGGTTCTAACCAAGAGCCGTTGGGAGGTAAAGAGAAAATGTTCATCCCAACCACTGGAGGCCAAAAATCTATCCAATCTACAACAGACTGGATTGGATTGCCCATTGGACCACGAGAATAAACCCCCTTTCAAAGGATAATCCACCAAGTCACAAGCCCTAATGACAGAAGAAAATATCCTTATACTCCTAGTAACTCTCGTCACATCACCACTCTTCTCACTGACAAACCGGATCACATTAAAATCCCCAATCAAACACCACGCCCCATCAAAGTTCCGTTTATGACCCCTAATCTCCTCCCAAAAAGCCACCCTGTCCCTCACTCTGTAAGGACCATACACCGCGGACAAAACCCAATCGAAGCCATCAATCTCATTTCTGAATTGTATAGACAGACTAAAGCGACCCCGAGAAACAACATTACCAACCAACGAAATCTTATCCCACACTACTAAGATACCCCCACCTGACCCTATGGATGGCATAAACACACAACTGCGATCCTTATCCCCCCACAAACGTCTCACCATACCTCGGTTAATGACTTCCTTTTTAGTTTCAATCAACACTAAGATATCTGGTCTAGCACTAAAACACAAGTCCTTTACCGCTCGCTTCTTATCTACCTTACCTAGACCTCTGATGGTCCAACTTATGATCTTCATCAAACCACTACCACTCCACCCTCCTATCTATCCCTAAAAATATCAACAGCTTCCTGTGCAGAGACTGCCTTACCTTTCGCATCATGGATCTCATCCACAACCGTGGACAAGAAATCTACCATCCTCCCCACCTCACCCTCCTCAATATCCTCAACACCCTCAGGTCCCTCAGAAACAGCCACCTCCTTTACACCGGTAACCACGGGAGGCTGCAGGGCTAAAACCTCCTCCCTAACGCCCACATCATCACTCCCCTGCGCAATACTACCCACCTTTTTCAACTCCTGTTGAAAATGAGTAACACAGTGGATGGGAACATCTGGCTTAGCATTCTTAATAGCATTAGGAGGCCCAACGATTGCAGGGACGATCGGTGCTGCAACATAAGAGTTAGGAATAGTGCAATCCAATGAATAAGATAAAGACTTAGTCTTCGGCATCAAGTGTTGCGGCTTACCTGAGAAAGCAGGACACGGAGAGGAACAGGAGGGACGCGACTTCGATTTGAACTTTGCTGCACTCAATATGTCAAAACACTTGTCAAAGGACCGCACTGGAATCGGAGAGAACGCATGGACTGACCCCAAAGAAGATTCAGCAACCTGCTCCACCACTCCACGGCTATCACTGCCATCCAAATCGCCAACCGATTCCTCACCAAACTGTACAGGAGGAGCCCGTGAGATATACTGCTCTTTCAAAGGGCTTTTCCGGACATAAACCTTATGAGGAATACCAATTCCTCTCGTTGAGACATCAATAACACCTATTCCTCTACAATCATCACCACCCTTGTGCACAGACTTTCTGAAAACTTCCACACCGGCTTCGACAGCATCCAACCTCGACAAGATCAGGTGGACAGCACGTTCAATGGGTGACAACAGCTCGTGCATAATCGATCTCACCTCCTGACCCACAGAAATAGAGCCCGCTGCCACCAAACTCTGAGGATCGACAACAGGCATACCTCCCTACATCACGGCATTGCCCGCTCCATCCAAGTGGAGTGCCGACGCTAACCCCTGCTCAAAATGGGGATCGCCACCCTCCGCCTCAATCCCTGAGAGAGGGAGAAGACGATACAGAGGAAGGGAACACTCCACCTCCTGCCGCCCTCGGGCCAACTACCAGACCCACACAGCCCCGCACTGAGTTCTCACGGACACCTTTGGCATTAACAAACGCACAGAAACTGGTCCCTGCAGCCATAACAGGCCCAAAACCAGCTACGGACCGCCCCTTGCCACCCTAGGACGAGCCTACCAAGCCTCGGTCCCCAATCACTTATCTGCGGGTATCCTCCAAGACCCCAGGCCCGCACACTACAATGGGCCCCACACCTGGATTCGGCCCACCAGACTGAGGATCCTCAAGCCCAACAGCTCTATCCCCAGATATGCCCAGCTCCTCACGCTTAGGCCCAGATGGAAAGGACCCCACGACCCAAAAAGCAAGGTGAGGAGAGGGATGCACAGCCCAAGACCCATCACCCCTCTCCTCATAAATGATCCCTTCCCCTTTTTCAGTATCTGTCGATCTAGCAACATCGCCGGTCAACCCTCTTCCAACTCCAGACGACTTCTGAGCCGAAAGAGGTAAGAATTTTAAACCTAAGAAAGCTCTAGTCTCCTGCCGCACCTCAGGCATCTGCATATGGGCAGATAGCCATACCCGACTGCCATCGCCGACTCTGGCACCCCTGCCGTCAATTTGAGAATCGAGCCCAACTGCCTTGCCACGTCCTCTCAACAGTGCCACGTCACCATCTTCGCCGAAGTCTGAATCTTTCATCGATGACTCTCCTTCTGCAACGATAACCACCCCAGCCTCAAACCACCTCCCCGACCATCGGAAACCCAAATCGATCTAGGAATCTTCCACGCGGCATGGATGCGCACTCTCAAGCCCACCTTTAAAAATCCATCTTCAATCTCCATTGCCGACACCTCCGAACTTGCCAAACCCCCAAAAAAAATCACCAATCACGTTGATAAAGCTCTGGTTCCACACATGCACCGGAACACCTTCAATGGTAATGCTCCATCCATCGGTGCAGACCGGACTTGAAAAGGAACCCACATGTTGTTCAGCTATTCTAAGCAGAAGAAAGAAAGCAAACTGAGGGGAACTGCTAGTCGAAAGGATACGAGAATGACCAGTTACAACCTCCCTGCTATTCTCACGGCCAAAATTACTATTCAACGCCTGTCTCCCTGCGCTTAAGATAAAATTAACATCCATCCACTGGCGGAAAAAACAGGGTTCGATTCCGATTAGATTGACCGACTGTAGAGATCTTAACAAACTCCCCTCTACGATTGTGGGCAAGTTCAACGAACAAGATCTGCCTCCCAGATCTCCTGGACCCCAACACTCTCAGATTCCTCCCCGAAACGTCAATGGAAGAGATCACACTCTCTACCCATTCCAATTCATCCGACGATAGCCAAAACCACGAATTACCAAAGGGTCTAGCCTCCGTAACCTTCAACAAAGATCGAACAACTTCAAAGAAAGAAACTTTGTGCTCAGCTCTCACCCTAATTCTGCCTTGAATACCACCAGTACCCTCCGAGACAGTAGCTACTACAGGTCTCTCCTTACTCCCAGTTGCACCCTTACCCAGCACTGCATCCTTAAAGGACGAAGTCACCTCCTTCTGCTTTGCACTGTTGTTAGACGATCCACTCCCTTCCAAACGAGCACCAACGCGACCAGCAATGTTCAAGGCCTTAACTATATCATCCACTAAATGACCGGCTGCCACGATATCACCAACTACTTCTTTGATATCTGTCACCCTCAACGAGATCTCAAAGTAACATTAGTGACTCCAAATCAGGTCTTCATGGAACTGCCTTACCAAAAAGTCTTCCTCTCTAACAACTGTGGCCTATATACCGCCACAAAACCCACCTACAGATTTGGACGTTTCGGATTTGTAAGTAGTTTGCTAGCATACCCAAATTTGATATGATAAATTAACATAAAACCAACTCAATATCATTTTGAACTGATAAATTAACATCAAACCATCTCAACATCAAGATACAACCACGAGACCTCCACCCGCACATCTATCTCAACAACTCTCATCCTATGTATACGTTTCTTCTTTGTCTCCCAACATATTGATCCATAGAACATATCAGGCCTAATGGCTGTCCTGTAAAGATTTTCTTTTAGTTTAGGTAGAACATGTCGATCACATAACACTCTAAAAGCCCCTCTCCATTTAAACCATCTACCTTTAATTCTATGTATAACATCCTTATCAATATCCCCCTCTTGATTTTCAATTATTATGGTTGCTTCACCTCTGTTATTATATGTGTTATAGTTACATTCCATATACTCGGTCTTAACTCAACTATTTCACCAATAATTTCTAAATGAAGGTATAAAGCATCAGAGCCAAACAATAAGCATTTATACTACAAATGAATACTCCACCAATACTCTTCAAATAAAGTTTAAAAGCATAAGATTTAAACTACATTACTCCTTCAGTTATGTTTCTCCCATCAAAGGGACCAAAGTCCCATTCAACCGGCTAGTAATGCAATCCACTCTTTCAAGATAAGATACATTCAATTCTTAAGGATTTCAATAAAAAGTTATTTGAAGAGGATGCAAGATATAGACCCAAATTGGATGGGCTGATGATGGATTGCTTAACTAGAGGGGAAGTTGTTGAGCTGGAGAAAGAATTCTCCAAGGTTTGGAGTGCAGTGAAGGTTTGGAATGCAGTGAAAGAATTCTCCGAGGAGGAGGTTTGGAGTGCAGTGAAGGAATTTAAGGGGGATAAAGCTCCAGGCCCTGACAGATTTTCTTTAGCTTTTTATAAGAGTTGTTGGAATATCATTAAGGGGACGTGATGAAGGTTTTTGCTGAATTTTTCGCCAAGGGACATGAGGTCAAGAACGTGAACACTACTTTGATTGCCCATATTCCAAAGAAGGATGGTGCCTTGGATATTAAAGACTTCCACCCGATTAGTCTTGTTGGGAGCTTGTACAAAATTTTACCTAAAGTTCTGTCCAACAGGCTCAAGATGGTGATTGCGAGACTCATCAAAAACACCCAGAGTGCCTTCGTGAAGGGAGACAAATTTTGGATGGTGTGCTGATCGCTAACGAGTGTATCGATTCCGTACTGAAGAAGAAGGATAAGGCTTTGATTTGTAAGGTGGATTTAGAGAAGGCGTATGATCATGTGAACTGGAATTTTCTGATTTATAGCTTGGAAAGAATGGGCTTTGGAGCTAGGTGGATCTCCTGGATTAAGTATTGCATATGTACCCCTGCTTTCTCTGTTTTGGTTAATGGCTCGTCAGTGAGTTTTTTTAATACCTCTAAAGGGATAAGACAGGGCGATCCTCTTTCCCCCTTCTTATTTCTTCTAGTGGTGGAGAGTCTTGGTAGAATGATTGATCGTATGGAGGAGTTGGGACTCATTTCTGGAGTTTGGGTGTCGGATGGGGCTCCAAACATCACCCATTTACAATTTGCCGATGATACATTAATTTACTGCAGAGCCAAACAAATGGATTTGAGGTCGTTAAGATGTGCTTTTTTGTGTTTTGAAGCAGTTTCAGGCCTTCAGATCAATCTGGTCAAGTCTGAATTGATAGGGGTTGGGGAGGTTTCCAATCTGAATCGGTTAGCAGGGTGGTTGAGCTGCAAGGTGGGATCTCTTCCTTCCACTTACCTGGGTTTCCCCTTGGGCACTTCGTACAAAGCTGTTGGGGTTTGGAACAAAGTGTTAGAGAGATCGGAGAACAAGTTGACGGCGTGGAAGACCAAATATTTATCAAGCGGTGGGAGACTAATTTTGATTAAATGCTCTCTTTTTAGTCTTCCCACTTTTTTTATGTCTTTGTTGAAGAATCCAACATCAGTGGCGAAGAGACTTGAGAAGATGCATAGGGACTTTTTGTGGAGAGGTAATGAGACTAGACAAAAATACCATCTCATTAATTGGTCGCAGGTTTGTTTGGGGAAGGAGGCAGGGGGATTGGGGTTGAGAAGTCTTACTAAATTTAATGTTGCTCTTTTGTTTAAGTGGCTTTGGAGGTTCGGGTCGGAGGTAGGAAGCCTGTGGAGGACTGTGATTTGTAGCAAGTATGGTTCGGATGAAGGGAGTTGGAGTACTAGAGCTAGTAGATTATCCTACGGGACTGGTTTGTGGAAAGCGATAAGCAACAATAAGGATGTGTTCAACAGAGGGATCAGTTTCAAGGTGGGAGTAAGTGATAGGATTAAATTTTGGACAGATCTATCGTGCTGAGAAGATATACTTACTGTCAAATTTCCAGTGTTGGCGGCATTAGCTTCTAATACTAATGCTTGGGTGATTGACTATCTGTTTGTTGAAGGAGATGGGAGGAGGTGGGACCTGAGTTTTAGGAGGAATGTTTTTAACTGGGAGGTAGAGGAGGTGGTCAGTTTATTGGGTCACATTAATTCAGCCAATTTCAGTGGCGGAGTCGATAAGAGATCCTGGCACTGGTCTGATGATGGTTTGTTCTCAATGAGTTCTATGTATAAATCCTTAGTTGACGTCATGGTTTGGGAGGGCCCTTGGAAGCTGATTTGGCATTCTGGGGTGCCGTCTAAGGTATCTTTTTTCTTGTGGACTGTTGTGGAAGATAAGATTCTCACACTAGATAATTTAAAAAGTAGAGGTTGTTTATGCCTGCAGGAGGAGGAGACCTCGTCTCATATCTTTCTCCACTGTGCGTTTACTAGGCGGTTGTGGGATGACTTCCTTCTTAGGTTTAATCTGGACTGGGTTATGCAGAGGAGTTTAAAGGAGGCTCTTGTTGGTTGGGGGTGGAAAAGGAGGCCAGTGGGAAGGAAGAGTAATATTCTTTGGAACTTATGTCCGGCGGCTATACTTTGGTCGATATGGAATGAGAGGAACAGAAGGATTTTCGAAGATAGGGAGGCGTTGGCTCAGAAGGTTGCTGATCTGGCTTTGTCCCTAATTTTTACTTGGGCCTCTACTCATAAAGACTTGAGAAGATGGAATTTGATGAATTTAATGGAAAGTGGGACTTTTTTTGGGATGCTTGAGTTTTTCAGTTTTTGGGGTTATCTTTACCCTCTGCATTGTATATTTGTACAGTTTACAATTTAATACATATATATAACACACTTTTACCGATCAAAAAATAAATAAAAAACTCTTAACCTCTAGTACAACCTTGCAAAAAAATAAGTAGATGACACATGTAGTCATCCTAGTTCAAGCACATCAAGCAACTTTTTGGAATGAACTGTTTCCAATGATGAAATGGCCTATGGTTGGCTTTTCTTTCAACGACACTATCCATGCAAATGCCTCAGCCTTAAAATAATGATTTCCCTCAACTTTTTGTATTATTGAATTATAACCATCATTTTCTTCTCCTAACCTTTTCTTCTTCGCTAACATTAAACTCCATCGCCGCAAAAGTTTCAGACACTTATCTAATTTGATTGTATAAACTTTTATCATCACACCTTATAATTCTCTTCAAATACCAAAGTTATAGATCTTCAATTATTTTCTCTTACCATAACTTTATGTTTTTTAATTCCTTAAACTAAATCCAATCACAATGTTGTATTGATTTTACTTGATTTTGTTGATACCTCAATTTTTATTTCTATGTCCATATATGTATTGTTATTCATTTTTTTCTTTTTTTATTTTTCCCCCTTCTTTTGAAGTATTAATTGTCAAGCTGAGAATGCCAAACCTATTTTTGTCCATAGCTTGAGTTCTTTCCACATTTGGCCATAATAGCCCGCTGGGATCAGCCTCAGTATTGACTAAGTCACAACTTCTTTTTTCCCCATAGATCTTCAGCCCAAAAAGAATATGACAGAAATATAAAGAAAGTTAGGCATAAAAATACTATTTCCTAACAGAACTATCTTTACAATAACTATAGTATTGCCAGTTTGTCAGTTTTTCTTAAAACTCCATAGTTTCTCTCCACATTGATGTAATACAACAACAGCATGAAACTATCATGTAAGGTTGACAACAACAACAACAACAACAACAGGAAGAAAAAAAAAAGAATAGAGAACTAAGAAACAGAAAAATAAATAATATATGTATATATATATATATATATATATATGAAAAAAAAAATGCTGGAAAGAAATTAATTATTTCCAAAAGTGACACGATCATTATAATTATGCAAGATTTCAGGCGTTTAGACACTATTAAGTGTTCTATACAGAGTCTACTTGCTTCCAACTTAAAAATGCAGCTTACAAGATTCAGGGATTCAAATGTCAATGAATGACACTACATTAACTACAATACTGACAAGAAATGCAAAAAAAAATAATAATAATTGGTGCACACCTTAACCCCAGCCCACCAATCGATAAGCCATACAAGCTCCAACCACAACAATTCTGCAACTACTCTATTGATCCTTCTGTACATACTCTTTGACAGGGGACGTACAAGGACGAAGCAAACTGCCTGAAATAGAAAGGACAGAGAATGACGACCAACTGCATGAAACCATCCAACTTCGGAGAATTCGTATATAAATCCAGCACAATTATAAAGTCAATTACCATTATCTATAGAGTGTGTTGTGTAAATAAACCCATAATTGCAAAGAGAGAGAAGCATGCATATAAACACATAATTGAAAAGAGCAAAGATCCAAAAAAAAAAAAAAAAACTCCCATTAGTAATTCATATATAATTCTCAAAAAAAAAAAAAGCTAAGAGAGAGAGGCGGAGAGAACAATAAAAGAACCTCAATGACATGCAAAAGGCCCTGAATTTTACTCTCGGGAAAGAAAAAATAAAAAAATAAAAAAAGCTAATACGAAAACCTGCATTTACAGAAACGAATCCTAACATGACAAGGAACAGATCAATCAACCTAAAGAAACACATAACAAGAAACAAAAACCTCAAATAAACCAAATTCCCACAAATCCTACAGAAAACCAACAATAAGTAGTAGCTCAATCAAATCAAATCCCTAACAAAATCAAACAACGAAATTCCTCAGACCAAGAAAAAAAAAATTAATCTAAATTACCTGAATGATATTAACAATTAGACCTGACAGAAGGAAAAGCAACCCCAAAGGAACAACGACAGCTGCAGCTGCGATCGCCATGGCCACAAAGAGAGCGAGCAGAGAGACAGAGATGAAGTAACGGTATGAGAGAGAGAGAGAGAGAATCTCACCAAAAAAAAAAGAGAGAGAGAGCGAGAGAGAGAGAGAGAGAGAGAGAGAGAGAATAAGAGATCTACAGGTTTTAATAATTTAAAAAATAACGATTATATTTGGTCTCCCGATGTGTTTTGTCAGTCTCTGTACACTTCTAACTCCATTTTTCCCTTCAAGAAACGACTTAGAGAAAAAGAAGAGCTTAAATCAGAATACCAGATTCATCCCCAAATTGCTATCTTGCGCTTTATGCAAATTGCGCACACAAAAAATATAACCTTAAACCGGCCTCCGACTCATGAGATTTAAAACGTGTTTTGGGCAAAACCGGTTTTGTTTTCCAAGTCGAACTCAACTGTCAAAAACATTTTTACTTTTTGAGTTTTTAAAAAAAAAAAAAAACAGTTCTTTGGTACAGATGGGCTCCTTAGATAGGGGTGTAACTTGGTTCAGTTCAACCTGAAAACCGATCGATCCAAACCAACTTTGATTCGTTTGGATTGGGATTTTAGATATTTGATTCATTTTTGTTTTCAAATCATAAAACTGAATTAATCAGTTTGGTTTTAGGTTGAAGCCTCCGTTAAATTGAATCGAAACCCAAACTCCTATGTAGTTCAAAGCCAAACCGAATAGATTTAAACCAGATTATAGTTCAAATATAGATATGTGCTATATATATATATATA
>JAUPMG010198656.1:0-10048 GCA_031762675.1 Pachysandra terminalis
TTACGCTTTCTTTTTATTACTTTACCTTTATCCTTTCGTCCCATCATCATTCATATGCAATGCATGCTCATTTCAACTACACATCACCATGGTGACTTATCATACAACTACCCTTTTATATATATATATATTTATAAGGGGTTCTAATAGGCTGTTTGAGAGATCAGTTCCACCCCATCTCAGAATTTTGAGTAAGATAGTCCCGGATCTAGAACACTTTCCATGGAGTTAGGATGGTATAACCATAAACTCCAGCAATATGAAGTTATGGAGGTCAAGTGTGAATTGTGCACATTAGCTAATCAGGAAATTTGTGTACACGTGCAAATATATTTTGAGATATAAAACATGTCCATAATGAGTTTAGGATCAAAAAAACTTTCCATGGAGTTAGGATGGTATAACCATAAACTCCAGCAATATGAAGTTATGGAGGTCAAGTGTGAATTGTGCACATTAGCTAATCAGGAAATTTGTGTACACGTGCAGATATATTTTGAAATATAAAACATGTCCATGATGAGTTTAGGATCAAAAACAAGTCCAATCAACATTTTACCCATTGGTCGGATATAACAAATCTCCCATAAAAAGGCACATATGCAAAATATTCATAAATTATTATTTCCAACACCACATATGGCCAAATTGGGTCAAATATAACATGCCTGCAAATTTTTATGCAAATCAGAGAACTTTCACAAATATCAGCTAACCTATGGGCAACCGAAACCCAGCCGACAGGATTCGATTGCCTAGCCGTTTTCCCTCTGCTGTTTGGCTTGGAGCCAAAAAACACACACACACAGTGGGTTGGCTGCCTTTCGGCTGACCACCCATAAAACAGCTACTTGGCCACAGGCAAAAAAAAAAAACCCCCCGGACCCTCGAATGACCTTGTAGCTAGCCGCTAGGCAGCCGAATAACCCAGATTGGGTTCAGCTAACCAAAGCGGCTAACCTATGGTCAGGCGAACTGCCTATAAAACATCGGCTGCCTCAAACGGTTAGCCGTTTGGTGAGTCGAAGCTTCGGGACAGCCCAGTACAACATGAATTTTGGTATTTAAGTCTTATTTTGGCAATATTTTATAAAAACACATATTGGAATATAATTTTGAATAAAACCCAACATTTACACTATAATTTACCTACTTAACTCACATTGCTACTTGTATGGTATTAAAACCCAGAAAAGTAATGTCTTTATCATATTTCATGAAGAAGTAGATGAAAGAGATGTACTATGTCATACTCAATGAATATGACATATGCACCTAGTTCGTATCGAAAATAAAGTTTAATCAGAATACTTACCTCGTATGTTAATTGGTGTTGTTTCTTCTTCCTCTTCACTTCCGAACTTTTGCAAATCTTTCTTCTTCAAGTTGTAAAGCTCCAAAATTCTCTCTCTCTCTCTCTCTCTCTCTCTCTTTCTCTCTCTCTCTCTCTCTCTCTCTCAGAATTATGGTCTATACGACCAACATTAGGTTCTTATAGTTTTTGTTATTAGTCCCTAGTAATATAAGTGTTCTTATCTTATTAGGATTAATAATTAAATATCTACCCTTAGATTAACTTAGTTTCTAGATGAACTAATAATTATCTTTATCCTTTTAATTATCGAATCCTAACTAGATTAGACCTAATATTAAATTTTATTGAGTATCAACCATTAAATTAAATTAAGTGTTCCTACGAAATCCCAGCCACACATTATAACTTAAAGAGTTATGATTGTGTGCGAAGCACTTAGTTCTCTATCGTGCAACCCACCAATCACAAATAGTCAACGTCAAACTTGTAACTAACTTATTAAAATTTCAAATCAACCCATATATTTTTTATTAATTACATATTAACCCTATTATTTTAGTTTGGGTTATTACAGGAGTCCAACGAGAAACTACTCGCGACGACTCCAAAGCCTGATGAAACTTCGAAGATACCCCCATGCTCTTCAGTGGAAGAACTCTGGTTCAATCCCATTGACACACCAGAGGTCTTGAAAAATGGGTCGAAATCAGTAACCGGAGACATAGAGGAGATCAATATTGCTAATGAAACAGGAGTTATCAAGAACATACTTATTAGCAAGAGTCTAAACACCAATGAGAAAGCAATGATGCTAGCACTTCTACGTGAATACATAGACGTTTTTGCGTTGGAATATTCGGAGATGCCTGGGTTGGATCCTAATCTAGTAGTACACAGGTTGAACGTTGACCCTGATAGTAAACCAATCAAGCAAGTTGTCAGGGTGTTCAGACCCGATATGGAGTTGAAGATCAAGGAAAAGCTGTTAGCTGTTGGATTCATATAGCCCATACAACACCTGACATGGCTAGCCAATATCGCCCGTTAAAAAGAAGAATGTCCAAATACACTGCTGCATAGATTTCAGGGACTTGAACAAGGTGTGCCCAAAGGATGACTTCTCACTCCCAAATATGGACGCATTGATTGATTTGACTACAAGGAATGAGATGTTCTCATTCATAGATGGTTATAACGGCGACAACCAGATAAAGATGGTGGCCAAGGACGCGTCCTTTTGATAGATAAAAATGTTATTTCTTCCACTAAGATGATATAGCCCATCCACATTAGTCAATGAGAGGGTACGTGATCCACTATGGGGAAGGCCTCAAAGACTGCCGGATAGGTCCCTAACAAAATTCTTGCCGCGTTCGGAAGAATGGGATGAGTATGAGGCTAATTGACCGCAAAAAGATTATGGGCGAGCGCCCCCATGACCTTTAGATCACGAAGGGATATAAAAGTATGTTGACAATAATCATGAGGAGGAGAGATGATCCCAGGAGGATTGCCCAAGTCCCCCCATGCGCCATCGGTTGTAAGTAAAGAAAACTGGCACTATTTCTCACAAGCAACCAGAAGCGAAGAGGAGAGGAATCGAATGAGATAAGTTTTTCTAACTCTCCTTGTCTTTTATATAGGAATTTAAGAACCGCTTCATGAAGCGCGACGATTAATTATAATGACTATTCGATTATTGTAACGTAAATACGCATTAATTGCAAGAATTTGCTAAGCATTGGTATAGAGGAGACCAATGAAGGATAGTGCTCATTAATGTTTCAAAAGAAAAGAGATAAGTTTTTCTAACTCTCCTTGTCTTTTATATAGGAATTTAAGCATTGGTATAGAGGAGACCAAGAGGAGAGGAATCGAATGAGATAAGTTTTTCTAACTCTCCATGTCTTTTATATAGGAATTTAAGAACCCCTTCATGAGTGCGACGATTAATTATAATGACTATTCGATTATTGTAACGTAAATAGGCATTAATTGCAAGAACTTGCTAAGCATTGGTATAGAGGAGACCAATGAAGGATAGTGCTCATTAATGTTTCAAAAGAAAAGAGAATTACAACAGAATTAAGAAAAAGGGAGGATGTCAAGGCATCTCTAAAAGATCTGCCAATAGAGAATAGCGATTGAATTTTTTGTTCTCAAGCCAAGCACGCGCAGTGGAAAGCCTACCACATCACCCGCCAATCTAGCTTTAACAGCAGATAGTTGCTTTTCTTCTTCTGAGATTTGGGATCCTAACGCCTTGATCTTAGACTCATGGCTAATTACATGGGATTCCAAGTCTTTACAAGAAGTAGAGTAAACCTTCAGCTCTCGGTAGCACGTGAGGTGCTCTAAAGCTTTCTCCACGGTGCCCAAGTGCGCTATCAACCAATCTAGCTTCATCCCGGTTGCTAAGGGATCTTCCAGTTCCCACTTCATATCGTGGAGATCCTCTAGGGTAAGATTGGATAGACGTTTCTCCTAAAGGCATCCAACCAGCGAACATACAGCTGAATAGAAAAAGCACACAGACAAGGTCCAGAAAAAGTTATCTCGGTGCTAGGATCATCATAACAATCAATAATCCTCCAAAAAATAGAGCAGTAGGCCGAGGGGATGTAGATCGTTTTTAGGAGCATGAAGCGAGTGCCTGCTTCAATGAGAGGTAGTAGTGGATCAGCATAAGCATCCACACTCGCCGAATCCAAGAGCCCATCATTAATAGATTCATGAGAGTGACCACTCTCACTAGAGGTCAACAACAAGAACATCCTCCTTGTCAGGAATGAAAGACCTCAGAGGTACTTGCACAATCCGATCAGGCACCCTCACCTGTCTAGTAGGAGGTAACAATAAAGGAGCGTTGGGATCGCCCTCCCTCCTTTTTCATTTGAATGATGTTCTGTTCGAAGGGATCAAGGAAGTAATAGGAGTCTTTTCCCTTACAAAGAAGGCATCAGTAGTAGCGTCCCCAACACCAGGGACATTGACGCTCACATGACTCACCTAGAAGAGATGAATAATGCCTTACATAAGAAAAAGACATATGCAGACGGAAACATATGATAGACATATCAGAAAAAAAAAATCAAATTCTCACCTTTCCCAATCGAACGTGATGTGAAGGAAGCACTAGGAGACACGACTGCTGCTGACGTCATCCTACTTAGGCCGGAGCTGCAATATCACGCATCAACTTCAAGGCCGTTAGGGCTGGAATCATGATTTTGGCCCTCACTAACATTGCTTCCTTCATTCTCTTCAGCCTCCTCCCCCTCTTTCAATTACTTCTTCTGTTTCAGCCTCATATTCCGAGATGGGTGCTTCCTCCTCCGAAATAAGCACTAGTGGACTACCCATGAGGCACTGGCTGCGTTCGGAGGACGAGCCAGTAACACCCGTAAGCAGCACCTATGGGAGAGAGACCAAGCAAATGATGGATTTTGTCGAAACAATGCAAGAATAAGGAAAGTATGTGCGCATATATATACACGTAAACAGCGCTAAAGACAAAAAAAAAAAAAAAAAAAACGTCAAATGACGTTGGCAGATGAGGACTTACCAATTTTCTAGAAAACATAGTTGCCCTCGGAAATACGGCCAAAACCAACGCCTTGTAAATCTTGCCCGAGATTTTACTGAACCCATTCAGAGAGGGAGTAGTCTTTTTGGAAGAAGGACGCAATGGCAACATCATTTTGGCATGCTTGGCAGGGATATGGACTAGTGAGACCCTCAGTGTTTTAGTCCTGACAAAAGCATGGGCATGATGCCAAAATTTGTGCCAAAACTTCATCATCCCCGAAGTACACACTGGATGGTGATTTTCTCCCGCTACTATGACCTGGTTCATCGAAGTATGGAATAGCTCACAGAATTCTCTCCTGGAATATAGAAGACATGTGTCGGAAGCCTCAAAATCTGACCCTGGCGTCAAAGGAGGAGTTTGCTTAAGCCCAAACTGACGTACAAAATGCTGAGGGTTGTAGGCCTTTGAAATATAACCATTGTCCCCTTATACTCTAGCCAGGAGGCAACCCGGAATCACACTCATGATGTAAGACATAAAGTCGAGTGATATACAACCCCGGTTAATAAAATGCACGATGGTCAACATGGAATGGACCCGATAACCAACACATTCTATATCAGGCAAGGTGTTAAGATAGGGACGAAATATAAACTTTGACTCGTCATCTAACAAGAGAATGAAGCTAATTGTAAGAACCTGAACTTGGGATCTTAGGGCAAAATAGTAATCTGGTAATTAACCTCATTAATAAATTAGGATTAAAATTCATAAAAACCTTACTCTTATAAAACATGTTAGAAACCCTTAAGTCATCTAAAACTGATTAGGTTAGCCAGATAGACTTAGGAAGCAGAGTTAATTTGGTAACTGGATTTGACAGATAAATAGGAAATAAAATCAATTAGCAAGATAATAATTAGTCTAAATAACTTAGAAGATTCATTTGAGGCCCCTAAGTAAAACCACTCCATCAGTAATTATTTAGGTTATCAATTTTGTAAAATAGAGCTAGAAACCTTGTTTTACTCCCGTACTTGTTTTAAATCACAACTTTGCCCTTAGGGCCTATAAATAGCAAACTTGGGTTTCAAAATCTCATTTTGCACATTTCTCTCTTGTGGAACTCATGCAGAAGAAGAGGAGGAACTTCAACATCCTCAGATGCAAGGAGAAGCAACCACGGATGCAACCCGGCAACACCCCAAGTTGAGAATACCTTCAATTTCAGTGTGTTTATTTATGTTTCAATGTTATGATCATGGGGGAAGATCATATTTTCTTGTGTTCTTCCGTCCCCCATGAATTTAGTAAATGGATGTCATGTTTTAGGAGTCCAACCCCATGCTATTGTGAGCCCATCCCTTGTAGACAACCTACATGAACAAGATCAACAAACCCTATGAACCCTAACGTTGAAATCAGTTTTCTAGGGTTTGGAATTTGGGGAAAGTTAGTAGAACCTAGTGTAGACTGATCCCCTTGGCCCGGAAACCATTTTCGAAGCTCCCTTAGGTGGTTAGCAATTTCTGGCTGAAATTTCACAACGAAATACATTGATCCTGAGCTTCGGCGACCTCCTCGACTCGCCGAAGCATCCGTCGAGCACTCCCGGGGATTTTCCGATTCTGGAAGAGCCACCGAGCCTATTCTCGGTGCACCGAGACCCCCACCAAGCCTATTCTCAGCGCACCGAGCACCCCGCTGAGCCTTAAGTTTAGAATTGAGTTAGGACATGATTTGACCTAATGGGATTCGCTGGAACCAGTTCCCAAAGATTCATGACATTTGTCACCACGTTGCATTTCTCGACGCACCGAGTATACGCCGAGCACCCCGCCGAGAAGCTCCTTTGGTCCATTTGGTTATGTTAGGCCATGGACATGCGTAATATCCCTAACCTAGTTATTCTAGCATGTTCTTGGTGTTGGTAGTCTTGCCTAACCAAAAATGACCCTTCATACCAAAGGTCTAGCCTTTCTTGAGTTAGCCCAGTTGTGTGCGATTCGTAGGAAACTTGTGTGAGCAGCCCCAAAACCCTTCCTTTGACTCATTCCCCTTGGTTTATGCATGTCCAAGTATATAAATTGACACTTGAGATACAATAAGATGTTTTATCCATCTATGTGGGTGTTAGTGTTGTTTATTCTCTTCATTCCTTTGACTGGCCTTTTACATATAATACCCTTTTCTGATGCATATACCCTGCTTGCACATATCATTGTCATACGCATTTATACTAGATGGTTATACGTATGTTTAGAGTGTGGTATTGTGCACTACTATACCCTTTAGTGTTGTCTGATGTTTATATCGTGCCTACACCGATTATATCATATTCCTCATGTTTAGATAATTATGTATGCCTAAAGTGTGATGTCATGCCCTAGTGCGTGTATATTTTAATGTTACCTATTGTTCTCATTCCTTAGACCTACTTCATGTCTGTATAACTCCATGATTAAATGCTCATGCCCTAACTGCTTTGATTTGATCATATAACATGTTTAGATTATTTGACATGCTTAAGAGTGTGGTGCATTGTTGCACCCTTAGTGTTTTTCTGATACTTATACTCTTCCTGCACTTATTTGGTCATATCCCTTATGCTTAGATGATTAGTGATATTTAGGGGGCATTGTTGTGCACTGTTGTGCCTTATAGCGTAGAATCATGGGACTATGCCCATGCGATTGTTGAATTGAATATATGTCTATGAATCATTGTGTGTTGCACTAATTAACGGACCTGAATACTATGAGTTGCATATGGACCTTCCTGCTGTAATAGCTGAGTCTAATACCCCATGTGATACCCTTGGGTTTAGACTCACATGTGAGATGAATTGACTTATTTGACCATTGTTGTCCCACGAGTGGACTGTGTTGTTTTCGCCCAAGCTGAGAGAGAGCCCTTGTGTTAGTATACCTCATAGACTTGTTGTAAAATGGTTCCCAAGGATAGTTCACAATAGTAAAACCTTGGAAAAATAATGAATCGTGATTTCCCTACTGTTGGATGTGAATATGTATGATTCCCTAAGGGCAATTCATGTTGATGATACCTTGGAGTATTACCAATGATAAAAAATAAGTGGGGGGATTGTGCCTCCTTGGTTGACAACCCATAAAACTATGTTGCGCACATGGAATATCATATCCTTGTGAGTGGTCTTGTATTGGGGGGATGTTTCGAGAAGACATCTTGCTCCTCTAAGACTGATGGATCATGTGGGAACTTACTATATTTGACACACCATACAGCACTCCTTTGCACTGTGCACTGCATATTCTCTATTGATATTATTTTTAGTATCAAGTGTATTACACACTTGATCTAATTTCCATATAGAATTAGGCATGTGGATGCTATAATGAGGACCTTTAATTTAATACTAAGTGAGGTTGGGAGAGCACAATGCATTGAGTGATATCTGTTGTTACTATTTCACCACCGTATGCACCGATCCTATCCTTATCACATTTTATATATTGTGTGCACTTTTCTCATAATATTGGGATATGAGTAAATACCTTGTATTGAAGGATTACTCATTCGAGCTTTCCAGCTTATGTTTGTTGATTTATAATTTTTAGGTCTTAGAGCTTGGTCACGAAGAGAGAGCTTGGGAATGGGTATAGAAACCTAGAATTAGTTGTAGAGTTGTACTAGAATTAGACCTTCCTTTTTATTAATTTGTAATAGATCGGATCTTAAATTGTATTACTTATATCTTACTAGAACTGTTGATTTCTTATGCTTATGTTTTGATTATTGCTTTCCACTCCCATAGCAATATGAGGTGAGGGTTACGAATAAAGACCGAAAAGTTCATAATTGGGATTTTCTGGTTTGGTTCGTGACACTAATATTCTTGGACCGTTTGGCATTGCCCCATAATACTAATTGTGAGCGTTGCCCATCATCATCCAGGAATGAACAAGGAGAAGGACAATAGTCTTTTAACCATTCAAATATGAAGAGTTGTAAAAAGGAAGTGGGAAAAAAGGATTCAATATCTAACCTACCAAGTGAAGAAGACAGATCCTCCACTAACAGGTCCATCATGTAATAGAGAGTACCCAAGAACATAGTTGCCAAGGGAAATTGTAGTGACCCTAACACAGAATTTAATAATTAAGTAATGTATTATAATTGAATTGTGGAATTGGGATCATAATGTAACTAATAAAGTAGTTTGGGGTGTGTGCTGAAACAATTATTAAATTTAATTGGAATGGACTTTGAGTTGGACGCGTGGCACACTAATTGATTTAGGCTATTGGGTTTAACTAATTAGTTTAATGGCCTCATGGGCTAGTGTTGAGGTTAAGTTGTATTAGATGAAACTTTGAGGGACTATAGTGTAATTAACAAAACTAAAACTTATTAGAATTAGAAGTAGACATGTAAACCATTAGATTAATCTTCATTAAAATTATTAGTTCTTCTAGAAGAGTTTCTAATTAACTAGTAAGGTTAAGATTGTAATTGTGTTAAGATTTGGATTAGGATCTAGACTTAATTAGAGAGTTTCTAATTAGTATAGGAATGAAATTAGGATTTGAATTGAGGAGTTTCTAATTGGAGGAGAAGAAATATTACGAAGGAGCGTGCAAGGTTGGGAATCCGAAGGTCTCACCTCGTGATCCGTACCACCCACCTTGGGATTCGGGCACGGGGATCTGAGGCGTGACAGATTGGTATCAGAGCACTAGGTTAGGTTGCATAGGGTATAGAGAACATAGAGGGGAACACTAGGACTCATATGATTGAATTGTGTGTTATTATGTACACAACATGATTGTGTGTTTATTTGTATGATTGTGTAAGCATGATATAAACTGCTTTGTATGTGAGCATCTGGTACATTGAGAATGGCATGACTAAAGCATAACAGACTATACGACCGAACATTCTAGAAATATAACATTGCTAAATTTCGAGGGCCAAATTTCAATAAGGGGGGAAGGTTGTAGTGACACTAACCCAGAATTTAATAATTAAGTAATGTATTATAATTGAATTTTGGAATTGGGATCATAATGTAACTAATAAAGTAGTTGTGGATGTGTACTGAAAAAATTATTAAATTTAATTGAACTAGACTTTGAGTTGGACGAGTGGCACACTAATTGATTTAGGTTATTGGGCTTGACTAATTAGTTTAATGGGCTTATGGGCTAGTGTTGGGGTTAAGT
>JAUPMG010198667.1:0-10048 GCA_031762675.1 Pachysandra terminalis
GGATTGGGTAGCGCACTCTGCTTGACGTACGTAAGATTAGTCTAGAATTAGTCATTGTTACTTAGAATGCATAGAATTTTGATCCAAGGCTTTATAGTTACTTATATTTTACTAGAACTGCTCAGGACTTCCGCTTGTGAATACAGTTGGGTAGCCACTCTCGTAGCAATATGGGGTGAAGGTTACACTTGGACTGGAAAATCCATGTAATTGGAAAATCTGGTCTGGGTCGTTACATTAACTTACCTGATCTGATTTCAGAGAATTAGATCTCATCAAGGTTTTGTTTTCTTCCTCTCTTCCTTCTTCTTCTTCCTTTGATTTCTTTCTTTGGCATTGCAACAATTGGATCTAGGGTTTAGTTTCAGATATGAACCCTTTTCCTTTCTTCTCTTTTCTCTCTCTCAATTCTCAGATCTCAGATTTGAATCACACGTCCAAGCCTTCGGATGAGAGGGGAAGGATATTTATCAACTCCCTTTCTCTCTCCTCAAGCTAATCTAAATCCAATTCTCATAGCCTAGTACATATGGAATTGAAAGACAAATCTATAATTACTTAAATTACCCCATTTAGATAATAATTACATTAGGGCCCCAAAATAATAACATTAATTTTTAAAATAACCCTTATACTATTGTAACCTGCAATTTATATAACTAGATGTACAATAACATATATTTTATATTAATCTTAGATTAATATAAGTTGAGGAACCTTCTAATAAAGGGACTAGATCATTACAACCTACCTCCCTTAAAAGAATTTAGTCCTCGAAATTGCGTACCTCAATCCGCGAATAGCTTTGGATTACGCTCCCAAAAGTTTTACGCCAACTCCCATGATGCTTTAGATTCACCGTGGTGTCCCTATTGAACTTTCACTAAGTGAATGGTCTTGGTTCGTACTTTCGTAGTAGTGATACATGGAATACGTCGTGAACTGTTGCAAGTTGTGGTGGCAATGCAACTCTATATGCTCTAGTATTTCAAATGGTCCAGCGTATATTGGTGCTAGCTTTCCTCTCTTGCCGAATCTCATCACTCCCTTCATAGGAGATACATTTAAGAATACATGGTCACCAACTGCAAATTCTAGCTCTCTCCTCCTCCGATTTGCGTAGCTCTTCTGTCGACTGTATGTTGATTTCAATCTCTCTCGAATGAGCTTCACCTTTGCTGTTGGAAGACATGCTTAGATCTTGTGTGATGGACTTCGGCGGTAGTTGGGGAGAACAACTACCTCTGGTAGAGTTTTCTTACAACAGTTATCATTCGAGCATTGGCATGACTCCATTCGAAGCGTTATACGGTTGACCATGTCGGTCACCAGTTAGGTTCGTACTTCCGTAGTAGTGATACATGGAATTCGTTGTGAACTGTTGCAAGTTGTAGTGGCAATGCAACTCTGTATGCCACTGGTCCTCTATGCTCTAGTATTTCAAATGGTCCAGCGTATCTTGGTGCTAGCTTTCCTCTCTTGCCGAATCTCATCACTCCCTTCATAGGAGATACCTTCAAGAATACATGGTCGCCAACTGCAAATTCTAGCTCTCTCCTCCTTCGATTTGTGTAGCTCTTCTGTCGACTTTGTGTTGATTTCAATCTCTCTCGAATGAGCTTCACCTTTGCTGTTGTCTCTGGTACTAGACTTGGTCCTAGAATAGTGTTCTCTCGAACCTCTATCCGAAAAACTGGTGACCAACATGGTCAACCGTATAACGCTTCGAATGGAGCCATGCCAATGCTCGAATGATAACTGTTGTAAGAAAACTCTACCAGAGGTAGTTGTTCTCCCCAACTACCGCTGAAGTCCATCACGCAAGCTCTAAGCATGTCTTCCAACACTTGGTTCACTCTCTCTGTCTCGCCATCCGTTTGTGGGTGATATGCCGTACTCAAATCTAACTTTGTGCCCATAGCTTTTTGCAATCATTCCCAAAATCATGATGTAAAAATGGAACCTCTATCTGAAACAATGCTAACTGGAACGACATGAAGTTGAACGATCTCTCTAACGTATAGTCTCGCGATCTCCTCGGCTGAAGCGGAAATCTTCACTGGTAAGAAGTGAGTTGATTTGGTTAACCTGCCCACGATTACACAAATCGAGTCCATGCTACCTCATGTCTTCGGCAAACCGACGACAAATTCCATGGTGATGTGTTCCCACTTCCACTCCACTATAGGCAATGGTTGTAGTAATCCCGCTGATCTCATGTGCTAGCCTTAACCTGCTAACAGGTAAGACACTTCATCACGAATTGTTCAATCACTTTCTTCATTCCCGGCTACCAATAGCTCTTACGCAAGTCTCGGTACATCTTGGTAATTCTCGGATGAATGGATTACCGTAACTTGTGTTCTTCTTCTAATACCTCTCTCCTGATGTCCTGATTCTTTGGAACACAAAGACGGCCCTGATATATGATTAGTCCATCTGAGTGTACTATCCAATCTGTCTTACCATCATCGGCTGCTAATGACAATAGGTCGTTATCGTCCTTTTGGCAAGCTGCTACACAATGCACTAATGATGGTCTGGCAACCATGTTGAAAAGATAACCACGGCTCTGCTGGTTCACTATTTGAACTCTCAAATCTGCTAAGGTGTCACAAACCAAACCAGAAACCTCATTGGAGATCCCAAATTTGAATTCGTAACTCTCACCACAAACAAAGCTTAGGAGTGGATAAGCAATATCTAGCCAAGAAGCTAAATAAACAGATATTATATAAGGTATAAGTTATGAATTATTAATGTTCTTAAAATAATATCTGATATAGTCACTCTTCATACAAGCAGCGGAAATTAACTCGAGTCTAGTATTTTCAAATCAACTCCTACTACGATCGGGTAAAAACCTTAAATAAAATCGTAGAGATGACTAACGTCTACAGGAGATCAAATATCAGAGTAGCAAGATTTAACAGGAAAATCATACAAAGGAGAAATAATAAGGTAAAGATATACGCTCAAATCCAAGAAATAAACAAAGGAAAGAAATTTGATAAGATATAAGTCCATGTTAAGTTTAAAGTCTCGATAAAAACATTTATACAACTGGAAATCTAAATAAGGAAATTTCTAATCTATTACATCACATCAAGTAAATATGAATAGCTTCATCATCTTCTGGGCTTCATCTCGATCTTTTTCTAATAAACCTGAAATGTGGTTGCTTAAAAAACATGAGCTACACTAGCCAGTAAGTAAATAACTTCACAACTATGCAAGATTAACTAAGAGTCAAACATTACTCAATAAATCTAGTTCCCACAACAAACAATTTAATTAAATAAAATGATGTGCATGAGGTCGATTAATAATTAATGCATGATGTGCACCTATTTTACAGAAATCACCAAATGTGTTCTAACAAGCACTCTAATATGCATGGAGTCTGTGTGGATTCCACAAAGACTAATCCATCTTTTGGTAAGACGTCTCAATGGACCATCCCCCAAAGATAAGATCCTTCTGACTAGTAATTGTACATATTGGTTCCATCATATGATCTTAATTTTGCTACCCATGGATGCTCACTCAGATTCCATCCCCAATATATGGCAGAAATAACAGATTATTCTATGTACGCAACATAGTTTCTAGGGGTTTCAACCTAGAGGACACAAGCGCCTCACCTTATTTTCGATCATAGTGACGAATCCCAAGGCAACTCAGAACTTCCTCAGAGAACCACACACTACATATCAACTATCAGAGCTCATTCATATGATCCGGATATTGGGTCTTACCAACAAGAAGTGCCCTCACCTATCAAGTTTCCTCATGTCTCTTGGGATCATCACCTAGGACGTATCACGCACCATGAGAGCTAACAAGCAATTGGTCTATTGGGATGATCAATCCCTTAACCCACAAATCTAAGTCTCCTCACTTATTATGATTTCCAGATCATAATACTCTCATATAAATCACTAGGAGTCCCAGAAGTAAGGACTCAGGATACAGGGTCTTACTCATAGACCAACTCCATGGTCAAGAGTCAATGCTGTGCACGTGAGTGAGTGCACATTAGCTAAACATTCAATCTTTGTGTACCAGGTGTAGTAACAAAAAACAAGCATGTAGATCATCTAACTCACACGAAATATGAATTACATCTAAGAAACAAGAATAGTGGGACCATAAAGAGGAAGTCATATAAAATAATTTATGTATTCATATGGGATGCATCAGATGCATTAATAGTTATGTGTACAGTATTCATACCAATCCATCATTCACATTCATCAATACACGTAATCCATGAGGAGGCATGTATAATAACAATCGCCCTGAACTTCTCATAACATCATACTAGATAAGATTACATTAATCCTAAGTTATGTGCAAGATACATTATGATTAACTGAAGAGCATGCACCACACACATTCCATGTGTTATCATACTAAATTCATTAAACCAATTTATCGAGTGTGAGTAACATTATCAATCATACTAGTGTATTACCATCAATTCCAATCACAATTCATGCTATGTGCATCAACTAACAAACATCATAAAATAAAGCTAAGTCCTCGGGTTCGACGAGGTATTCGGCGCATCGAAGCCTGCCTCGATGACCTGCTCGGCGGACCGAATTGAGATTTGGCGACAAATCCAGGGGACTAGTCTTGGCAAGATGTTCATGCTCGACGACCATCCCAGGGGGTATGTTCATGCTCGGCGACCTGTTCGGAGAGCCGAATAGTCCTCCTACGTCCCACAATATGTTCGGCGGGCTGAGGAGGCAGCCGAATGTCACGAACAACCCAAAATCATGGGGATTCAGTCTCAAATTGAAATACAACAACAGGGAAATGATACTCATGCATTTATAAATCAAAATTCAGCAAGATATAACCCTCATACATGATTTTAAACTAACATTTAGACCAAGATAAACCAAATCATTCGTAGGCATTCAAAATCATACATGAAACTAGAAATAGAGAGAAATGGACACGAGTCTTCATTGAATCAAGGATAAGAGTGAAGAAATCTACTTACATTGATGAAAAGATGCAAGCAAAACCTCAAGCAAGCCAAACTTTTCTCTCCTTCACCTCCTTCAAGCTCCAAGCCAAAACCCCCAAAACCAAACCAAGCAAATGAGAGAATCCCATGAGATTCTCTACCCTCTCTCTCAAACCAGCAACCTTAACTACATGCCACCATCTTGGCCCTCCATCTCACCTACTCCAAATCTCAACCCTAAAAACTCACCTACTGAAATCTCACCCTCCAAACACACCCATTCTCATCCTAGCCTTCCAAACACACCCACTCTAATCCTAGCCCTCCAAACACACCCACACTCTCTCTCCAATAATCGTCACTGCACAAACTAGCACACTTAAACTAAACCACACACAAAACTCAAATAAATCAAGGCCACACATCCAAATCATGATCTAAATGATCAAACGCAAAGTCAAGCATTAAAAGGGCTATGCTATGGTGTGTAGCACCAAAGCGAAACAAACCCAACATGCACGATCGCACGGTCGGATCTAATCCGATCGGCGATCCAACAAAGGAAAAAAAATCATCACATGATATAAAATACAAAGATGTGCAAATAGGAAGTGTAAAGAAACAAGAACATTTTATTCCTATTTAATTATTAAATTAGGTTATTTGGCTCATCTAGAAATTTTTAATGACCTAGGGTTTCTAGTGTATTTTATGTGATCAAAGATTTTAAGTGGTCTAAAGTAAATTACTAAATGAAATTAAATTATCAATCTAAATAAATTACTATCTTACCCTAAGATTCTCATTTAATATTTTTTTGTGGATTTTTCAGGTTATTACGGTCTACCCTCCTTAAAAGAATTTCATCTTAGAAATTCACCTACCTAACCGGAAAAGTTGAGGATACTTACCTTGAATATTCTGAAAATGATGCTCTTGCCAAGTTCAGATTGAACCTTCAATTACTTCGTCTTGCTATTGTTGTTGTTGTTGTGCTAGCTTCTGATTTTGTTGGCAATTGGAGTTCGGATACACTTTGTTACTGTCCTTGTGATGCAATTCGCCGATGGTCTATTCGAAACTGACAATCTTGTTGATGGTGTCCATACGTTCCACAGTTGTAGCACTTCATATTTGGGGTAAAGCATGGGGCTTTCATTGATTCCTTTGTCCTTCGCCTTTTCTGCAATTCAGCTTGGTAGTTCCTAGATTTCCCTTCCTTCTTCGGATCTCGAGCCTTGTGAAATTATCGTATATCATTCTCTACCTTCCTTGTACAGTCCACAACCTCGTGATATTCTGTGAGTTCTCTCACAACCAGTCTGCTCCTGATAGTTGACCTCAGTCCACTCTCAAACCAGAATGCTTTCTTCTCGTCTTCGTCCACTGCATACTTGGAAAACTGCGATAGCTCTGTGAATTTGGTTGCATACTCCATCACTGACATGCTCCCTTGCTCTAGCTTCAGGGTAATCAGAGACAAGATTCTCACAGCACAGAGCTAGTATAAGAGCTACGCTGACACCAGGAGATGCAAGCTAGAGTTTGAAATGGGAGATTGGGTATTCCTCAAGGTTTCATCGATGAGAGGACTATTCCGATTCGGGAAGAAAGGTAAGTTGGCACCGAGGTACATGGGACCATTCAAGATTATCAAGAGAGTGTGGGAAGTTGCTTACAGACCCCTCCTATCGCCAGACTTGTCACAAGTTCACAACGTCTTCCACGTGTCTATGCTATGGAAGTATCACCCCGACCCTGCGAGCATCATTGATTGGCAGACCATATCCATTCGTGAGGACGTCTCTTATGAAGAGGCCCCGGTTAAGATTCTGGATCGCAAGGATAGAGTCAGATGCCACGTGGGAGCTTGAGGTGCACATCCGTCGGGAGAATCCTTACTTCTTCGAGGACCAGGTATGTTGATTTCGAGGCTGAAATCCTTTTTTTAGGAGGATAGGTTGTAACGCCCCCTAGATTTGACTATATCCTCCATTTGGGGAGTTTTTATAATTTATGGGTTCCCATAAGCATTTTAGCAATATGTGGCCAGCTCTTGAGGACACCTGTTCTTGTACTCCAACCCAACATCCTAGCCCCATCTCTTTAAAGAGCTTTGATGGTTGAGATTAACTCTCTCATCCAAGGTGTTAGTGAAGGGTTGGGATTTATCCCTCTTTAGAGAATAGGGTATAGGCCTAAACCCTAGACTCATTTTGTGTTGTGTTTGGTTGAGAAGGGTGTTGGAGAGCTCCAAGGAAGAAGAAGAGAAGAGGAGGAAGCTTGAGCAAGGAGCAATCTTCACCAGATTTTCGTGCATCAAGACTTAATTGTGCTGGGTAAATGCATTGTGCGCATTTATTGTGTATTACCTTGGGATTTCTGAATTTTTCCTTGAATGTTGGATTCATTGGATGCTCATGTAAATATGGTTGCATGATTCCCTTGATATTGTTGCTGAATCTAGAATGAGAATGAGAATAAACTCCACGTTTTTGGATTAGGTTACTGAAATGAGATGTTGAATGATGTTTTTGATTGATTATTGATTTGATTGCTTCATTATGTTTAAATTTGTTCATTTGAATGTTTGGTGGTGATTTTACATCATTTCTAGACTCATTTTCCCACAAAATATGAACCCTAGGTGGTGTTTGACTTAGAGATTAATAGGTGCGAAATCGGGGCAAGAAACCCGGAAAATCGTGGCTGTCGGCGAGTCGGTCGGTCCACCGAAAAACTCGCCGACGGATGCCGGTTGGTGAAAACTCACCTACTGAGGACACCAACCGATGAACTGTATTAGGGGTGACCTGTCAGTGAGTCGTCGGTGGAACCAATGGACTCACCAAGGAAAGGAGGTGCAGAGTGGCCCTTCCGGTGGGTGCGTCGGCCCACCGATGGACTCGCCGACAGGGAGTAGGAATTTTTGTTATTGCTGTCGGTGAGTGGTCGGTCACACTGACGACACTCGCCGATGGTCGTCGGTGGACCCGTCGGTGACACCGACGGTACCCGCTGACGAAGGTTAGAATTGTGCCTTTGGGGTTTGGTGAGTCATCGGCAGAATCGACGACACTTGCCGACGGGTGTCAGTGGGTATGTCGGTCCGTCGACGGACCCACCGATGAAAAAATTTAGAGCGTTGCCGGTGGGTATGTTGGTTCACGGATGGGACCCGCCGAAGAAGCAATTTTGCTTAGATTCTGAAGGGTTTGTCTAGTATGATAAATACCTTAAATGACCTATGGTTGTGGCTTTATGTTAGGCTTTCACTTCATATTATTGAATAATCTTGAGACTCATATTGTATGCTTTCATTTCATACTTATTACATGATTGAAGCATGTTGGGTGAATAATGATATATGCTTTCATTTCATACTTATTACATGATTGAAGCATGTTCTGATACGTTAGATAATGATGATGTATACATGTAGGTGTTTGCTAAATCTCATGCATCTAAACGCCATGCATGCATGCATAGTCCTTGTGAGGACTTAGACCACAGATTACCCCTAGTTCCTTTGAGAATGACGATAGGGCAAATGTGAGCATACTTGGGCTCTATGATGAGACCCAATTGAGAGATAAGACTCTAGTGTCCCATGGGGGACTATATATATTATAAATGCAAGATGATTTAAGGGTGAGGGATTATCTACCCCAAGAGCCCATGGATACCTACATATATTGTATTATATATATATAGAGGGTAAATTCGATTGATAGTTGTGAGTGGGTATTGTGCCACAGAGGGAGGTTCATGAAGAAGATGCCCTTGGACTATCCTGTTGAGATGGTGTATTCTCCATAAAAATAAAAGCGGGCCATGAATTTCCAAGGGTTGTAATTCCCTTAAAACTGTGTTGTACACACAGAATCTGCGAGGTATCCTTAGCCCGAAAGGGGTCATGTATCTGAATATTGATACATGGTGGTACAGTCTGGAACTGGCCTGGGCTTATCACTTCACAATATCAACGACATTCATTTGCATCCACGTGATTGCTTAGACCAATTGTTGGGTCATTGATGAATTGCTCATGTCATTGCATATAAATGAATGAACCCTTGCATCGATCATGGCGTATCATGCATGCACAGGCATCCTAGTTAATCATACTCTATCTGCATATTGTATTTACTAAGCGTGTAGCTCAAGACTTTTGGCTCCAAACATTTCAGGGGAGCACTTTAGGGCAGGACTTGGACTACAGCCGACGTTGCTGAGCCGGATGAGGAGACCATGGACATTGGCATAGATTCTTTTTGTTCATTATTTCATTGGTCTGTATGTATTTGAGGGATTTGGGAGGAGGAGCGTTTTGGCTCCATTATACTTATTATACTTGTCTCATTGGTTACCCTTTTTCTTTTGTATTGAGGCTATTTTGATTCTCTCATCTATGCTCTGCTGACGCGTGAGGGAATTTTATTTTGTGTTATGTATTAGATACATGTTATATTTTATTATACGGGTTCTATGATTTAAATTTTGCTGTGTATCCTAATTTATCATAGGATTCTCTGTTATATTGTGATTTTCCACCCATAGTGAGTATATGTTTGGACTATAAGTGGGTGGGAGTTCGGCTTGGAGTTCTGAAGCCATGCTCACGTGAGAGTGAGGCACACTTTAGAATTCAGGTCGTGACACTGGTAGTAGCAAATCCTGTAGGAGGAATTGCAAATTTAGATAAGGTGTGTGAAGCTTGTTCAATAAAAATAGAAGAAATTACTTTACCTATTGACTTAATTGTCCTTGACATGAATGAATTTGACATTATTCTGGGAATGGACTGGCGAGCTGCACATCATGTGCAGATACACTGTCATAACCGAATTGTATCTTTTCTGACCCCGGAAGATGACATGATAGAAGTTGGGGGTTCAAAATCTGAGATATCTCACATGTTCGCCTGTATAGATCATGAGTTCATTGAGCAGAGGGAAGAATGGGATGTGTAATATCCTAAAAAGTTAAGCAGTCTGAACCGCTCAAAAGTACGATTAAGGGTTTTCTTTTATTTATTTTAATTGTTAATTATTTTCTAAGTTA
>JAUPMG010198678.1:0-10048 GCA_031762675.1 Pachysandra terminalis
TAACCGGCAAACGTGAAGGAGAGTACAAATCGATACTAATGAAAAAACCTTCGTACATCAAAGAGAAAATGGATGGACGGAGATACTCTTTCCTCTAGAGAAAATATGGAGGTGAGAATGTTTGAATGTAGATACTATATTTTCTAGAGAAAACATGGAGATGAGAATGGTTGGGTTGAGATGGAGATGAGACTTTGTTGGTAACACAGTCGTTACGTAAAAAAAGGAGAGAGGAAAAAAAAATTTAGGTGAAGTGAAGTCTGACCTTTCCCAACATCTTTGAGAGACTTTTGGCGGGAAGTCAAAAAGGAGAGGAACCAAAATTTACAACAAAAATAAATACATAACGCCGTTACGTTATGTAATTTTTTTTGCGAAAAAATAGCCTTGGGTACCCTCCTTTCACCCTCGTACCCCTTCTATAACATTGGCAACCCTTACCCGTGCACGTGGCAGCGATCCAACGGCGCTGTATCGATCGCTGTAAGTAGTTCGCTGTAGAGGATGCAGAGCGATGTTCGGGAGCACATAAAGAACTAGAATTTAAATTCCACTCACAAATTTCATGGAATTCGTTTTAGTCTATTTTAACGAAGGCTCAATTCACACGGGGTAAAGGATAGTTGCAATTCTCGCCCCAAAGAAATCATCAACCCGATAAACCCAAAAACAAAAAGATAGACAACTCTTCTTCGTCATCTTCAACACTCTCACGTGGCCGCCAAACACCTAAAATCCAGAGATACTCTCTCGCTCTCTTCTTCTTCTTCTTCTTTTTCATCACGATCACATTCCTGATAGAATTTCTATGGTAGCATGGCAAATTTTGGATTGCAGAATTCTCATTGCTGAATGTGACTCGGTTAAGATTTGTTTTGTGGTAGGAAGAAGAACTATGTGGCTCAAAAGCTAGCATCTTTTTGTAGATAAACTTCCTAGATATCTGAAAGAGAATTCTACATTGTAGATTTGTTAGTTCATAATCAAAAGCTGGGCAAAGCTCGGCTCGTCTCAGAGTCTAAAATTTTTCAACAAGCCGCCTGAGCCTTGTTAGTGATTATGGGCCTGAGCCAAGCTGGGAAAAGCTCGGCTCGGCTCGGCTCGTTTAGAGCCCTATTCAGATTGGAGAAATGGAGGAGTTGTCTAAGATATTTCAGTAGAAAGGAGAGGTTCCAAAGGGATTGCCTGATTGGAAAGAGAGAAAATATACTTGGGAGAAGAGTTTTCAGACGGTTTGCTTTACCTCGTTAGACTCTGATACCTGTGGTGTTGATCTCAGTAAAGCTGCTATAAATGTTATATATAATGGCTTGGATAATGGATGTAAGGTTTTCCCTGATGAATATTAATGAAGTTTGACTTTTATTTTGAAGTTTGAATGGTGTGGAATTAAAATATTTTTTATTTATAAAATGAAAAGGATTATAAATAATTAAAACATATATATAAATATATACCGCCAGTGAACCACCACCTGTAATAATCGCAACTAGTTATAGGGGCAGCCAAAAACAGCTTGAGAATTGAGAATTGGTGCTGCGTTGGTAGCTGTAGATTGTTTTTTAGAGGCGGCCACGGACCGCCGGTTAAACTGCTGCTATAGCCTTCTGTGACACCTCTTCAACTGGCAGTTTTGGACCGCCGGTAAATACCATATAATTTGTAGTGCAAGTCTTTGTAAATTTCTACTTATATTGACAAACCCAACAGTCTCTTAGATTTTTTCATGAATTTCTGAACCCAAATGTCAGTCTTTGCAACCCCATCTGCTTTTTATCTCAATCACGAAGTATTGCTGATCCCCAAAATGGTAAGTAAACAAAGTTAATTAGCTTAAGCCAAAAGGACGGGTGTCCAAACATATGAGGCTTATCAACTTGGGTCGAAATGGTTCGGTTACCTGTCTCGCATTGGCCTAAACCACGAGCAGGACGTTCTGGTGCAAGGTTTCCCTTGGAACCTTGAAAGAAACATCCAATGAGGGGGGAAGACCGGGATTAGAGAAATAGCCTAAGGAATGTTTCAGAGAGATAGAGTTCCAGAGACTTTTAATGGTTTCCTCTCAGCGAAGGTCTCTAAGTTCTCTAGACTTAAGGTAACTTCCCTTAGGTCTGGAAGTTGCCTTCACTCCTCAATGGTAAAGGCTTTTATAGCCCTTATCTTGGGCCCAAGTCTCTCATCCGAGTGACTAGTGTCGCTCACCCGAAATTCTGTAAGAGACACTTCTCACATCACGGGAGGTAGGTATGATCACTCTGCAACTCAGCCGGCCTCCAGACGCCATCCTTTCGGATCTGTGCCGTCCACCCAGGTCAAAGGGGACCGTCTCTCTGGACCTCCATTTCTAAAAGGGTTTCTGAATCCACCCCCCCCCCCCCTTTGTTTTGACTAAATCATACAATTCTTGGAAATCGTGGGGTGGGAACCTCGAGTTTGAATCACAGAAGTGTGTTAAACCTACCATAGGGTGGTTACCTATGAAAAGAGATTTGGAATGTCAACCCTGAGTTCGGGCCCTGTACGGGCACTTGATCTACAGGAGCGTGATCTCCCAAAAGGGTTTGCGATGCGAATCTCGAGTGAGAATCACGCTAAAGTGCCAAAGTTTGCCAGAGCGTGAGTAAAGACCTGAAAAATCCAGACTAAAAGAACTTTAATACAAAGGGTAAAATGGTAATTAAAACACTTCTCACTTAGAAACTAACCTAGGTTGTTAATGACATAGATATAATAAGGATTATAAACTTCGATAAATAAGCTAAGGTCATTAATAAAGAATTATAGTTTAAATAGAAACTGGGTTAATGGATTATTCTAGGATTAACCAACAAGACCAAACTCTAATAACTAATTAGATTGGAATTAAGTAAAACCCAATAAGGAAAAGACCCAACTAGATTAAAGGCCTAATTAGACTAATTAATAGGTAATGTTTGGGATAATTCAATAGGCTAACTTAGTGATTAAGTTATAGTTGGCATAGGACTCTAGACTAACAATGTAACACCGACAACTAATCCTAATACAACTCTAACACCAAAAACATATAAAAAAAGATTAATTAGGGAAATTAGACATTTGGAACACATCAATTTTAGTGAGAACCCCTAGGAGGAACCAGAAGGAGATTAGAAAACCAGAAAACTAAAAGAACGCTAGAAGAATCAACAATGGCAGTAAACCCTACAGCAACAAGGTGATTTTTCCTTTAGTGTCTCGCGTATTTGCTTCTCTTCTAATGTTATTTCATGGGGAATTATTTTTCTTTATTTCATGTATAACCCTTCCCCATGATTATATTGATAAAACCCAGAAAGAATACGTGCAATTAATATTATTGATTTATAATGTTAACGATAGACTATTAGACCGACTGAGAAATCAGAATCTAATAAGTATTGTTAATACCTGAAATTGTATGATCATTTAATTGACCAACCTACCATACGTGAAGCCCTAGGTTGGTTAGATGAACAACCTTGTAAAATCCGAAGACCTGAATCAACTTTGCCTTGCACTGGGAGACCAACTGGCGTACCAGTTAGCCTGCCGGTAGAAGCCCCTATTACCCTGGGCGAAGGCAGTATTTTGCCTAGCCTGCCGGTCCTACTAGTGTACTGAAACCTTGCCGGGACCCTACCGAAAGGTTCCTTCACACATTAGACATCCTAGCCCAACCGGTGTGCAGGGACCTTACCAGTACCTTGCCGGTTGGGCCAAACCTTTGCCCTACACTGTAGGCAGACCTACCGGTGTACTGGAACCCTGCCGATTGGCCATAGTGAACCTAAATCAATGTCTTAAAACCATGAACACCCTGCCTTGATAATCTACCCTATTTTGACTTCCTATATCCTAGAATTAAACCTCTAAACCTTCCATATGACATGAATTCCCTGTAAACCTAACAATAAGACTTTAGTGTATGTTGGACCTTATGAACTGTTGTGAGACCCATATGTTAATTGGTTAATAATATTGAATTGTATTGAGACTCTTGTTATATGGATATCCTAAGTTAATTCCATAAGACTTATCATATGTAACTATAATATGTATAATTCCATTATCATCTTTATCAGTAATTTTTGATAGGAAATTTGGAAATAGGAGGATCCACTAATTCTGAAAAGTCTGAAGGTGCACTATAATGACAAAGCCTATGTTAAGTATACTGGATTACCATGTTATTAAAGGACATGATAATCAAAGGTTTATGATTTGTTGATTGATATAATTATGAATTATTGACAACCCTAATACTAACTATTTTTCCTGGAATTGAGGTCAATGTGGTTGCAAACACATTGAATTAAATTACTTGAAAAATAGCTAGGAATTAGATTATACATGTATAAATTTCAAATATATATATATATATGTGTGTGTGTGTGTGTGTGTGTATGTGTGTGTATGTGTGTGTGTGTGTGTGTGTGTGTGTGTGTGTGTGTGTGTGTGTGTGTGTACACATATTTATATGCTAATAATAACATAAATAAATACAAATTTATGTATATGTATAAATAAATCATTATAATTATAATATAATATAAATTCGATATAATCACATGAATATTAAGCTGGATCAGTATTTGAAAGAACTTATTTTAAAAGTTCTGGTCCAGATTCAGACCCGGTAACCAGGTGAGACATATTGCTCATCTAATCAATTATAGGATAATGATTGGAGTCTAATTTTGTGATGAAATTGTTTGTAATAATGTATTCGTAATTATAAAATTATAAAATAATTAAATTAAAATTGTTTTCCTCACCGGTTGCTACCAGCAGTGATCCGTGAGTCTCCTAATTCACCATACATTGAACCCTTCTCTTCCTGATTCATTTCTAACTCTTTCCAAACTGTAGATTTTGCCTCTAAACCTGTTCTCAAGCTTTCTAGAGCTCATCCAAACACTATTGATCATCAAAACTCTTGGTAAGTTCTTCTTTTTAAATTTTCCATTTTTAGATCTTTAGAATCTCTTAGTTTTGATTTCTTCCAAACCCTAGAACACATGATTAGAACAACGAAGACCCAACAACCATCTAAAAAGTCTAGAACAACGAGAATTACTAGAGCCTTAACCTTTAGAAGACCTCCTTCTCTTGATCCTCGAGAGGAAGAGTATCTTTCTGAGGTAGAGGAAGAAGAAAACCTAGGATTCCATCACACAGATGACCCCAACAATGCAAGCATTAATCGTAATAGGCCGATTTTCTTAGAGAGACAAACCATACCTAATCATGTAGCATCCTATGGTGTGATAGAAGCCTTACAACTCTTAGGTTGGGTTCCTATCTTCTCTTGGGGTGGAAAGGCATACCCTTCTATGACACATGAGATGTATGACTTCATCATAGGAACAGATACAGACTGAATGACTATTACTTTCACCATCTTGAACCAAGCCTATGTTTTAGACATGTAGCTTGTATCTAGGATCCTTAAAGTTCCAATGAACAATACTTAAACCAACCTTCGTACCTTGAAACCAGCTGACAAACCTACCATCAATAAGGTTCTTTATGGGGAAGACGTCCCGTGGAATAAGGATAATTCCCTTACTTCCGCAAGACTTCTCCCTACCTTCCGCATTCTTCACAAGATTTTCCTGTGGAATAAGGATCATTCCCTTACTTCCACTAGACTTCTCCCTACTTTCCGCATTCTTCACAAGATTTTCCTTAAGAATGTCTTTCCTTGGATTGGAAACCAGACTGAGCTTAGCACCTTCATATTCCAGATTCTTTACCTTGTGGCAACAGGCCACAAATTATGTCTCCCCTTCATCATCATCCATCACATAATCAAGTATGTGAAAAGCCCCAAGAGAGGACCCATTCCTTTCCCATGCTTGATGTCTGAGTTGGCCAAGAGTTGGGATTTGGCCTTACCTTATTAGACCCATTCAATCTCCTTTCCACCTCTTAACCATCAGAATCTGAGCTTGATGAACCTGAAGGAGATGCCTAGGCTTGTTCCAGATGAGCTACTAGGGTAGTCCGACATTCCCAAAAATTAGCCTCCTTAAGAACCTTTCATTCCGATTCATCTCCGAGCATCCTCATCAGCAGGATCTAGCACGAGTGCTCCTCTTCCACAACACTATAGTAGGAGGAACAGGAGTGTGGAGGCCAGCCTGATGACATTGGAGAGGGCCAGTCTCTAGTCCCGGATGGATATCACCACAGAGCTTATGAAGAACCGTTCGGACCTTGAGGAGACCCAAGCAGAGCTAAAGAAGAGTAGAGACGATATGTCGAAGCTTCAAAAAAGGGTGGACAAGATTCTCCACTACGTTATGAGGATCTTCAGCTGTGGAAAGTCGAGTGATGCTATCCCTCCATTAGTTGTTTCACCACTATCATCCTCATCTTCATCAGAATTCTGATCTTAGATGATTGTCTTAGATACCTGTAGTTTCTTTACTTTTGCTTGATGTTTGTTGTAGCATTTTTTATGGCATCAGTCTTTCTTTCTATGTAATGGTTTGTGTTAGTTGAATGATGTAATTCCCTTTCTTTTTTGTAAGACTTTCTCTCTTTAATTAATGAAATTTTAGTTTCCTTCCAAGTGTTCTAATTAAGATTAGTTAAATATGATTTAAGTAAATAAAAATTAAAACCTACTGAATTAGGATTGAACACACAAATTTAAGAATTTAATAATTCTAAATCAAAATCATAGACTTACTATATTATCACTCAAATCAATAGACTATTAAACTAAGATAAATAATTATAGTAGAACTTAAACAGTCCTTATTAAATTTCAGATTTAAGAAAATGTTGAAATAACTTATTTACGTATCACCTACTTCACAAGATCAAACTTGGACAACATTAAAATCTTATTGAAATAAAAGCCAATTAGAATACCCAGATTAATTTCGAGGAAGAAATTTTATTAAGGAGGATAGAGTGTAAATACCAGAATAATCTATACTAAAAAGATCTTTAATACAAAGGGTAAAATGGCAATTAAAACACTTCTCACTTAGAAACTAACCTAGGTTGTTAATGAGATAGATATAATAAGGAATATAAACATTGATAAATAAACTAAGGTCATTAATAAAGAATTATCATTTAAATAGAAACTGGGTTAATGGATTAATCTAGGATTAACCGAACAAGACCTAACACAAATAATTAATTAGATTGGACTTAAGTAAAACCAAATAAGACTAAGGCCCAACTAGATTAAAGTCCCAATTAGACTAATTAATAGGTAATGTTCGGGATAATTCAATAGGCCAACTTAGTGATTAAGTTATAATTGGCATAGGACTCTAGACAAATAGTGTAACGCCAACTACTAATCCTAATACAACTCTAACACAAAAAACTTATAAAACAAGATTAATTAGGGGAATTAGACATCAGAAACACATCAATTTTCATGAGAATCCCTAGGAGGAGCTAGAAGGAGATTAGAAAACCAGAAAACTAAAAGAACGCTAAAAGAATCAACAATGGCACTAAACCCTACAACAACAAGGTGATTTTTCCTTTTGTGTCTCGCGTGTTTGCTTCTCTACTAATGTTATTTAATGGGGAATACCTTTCTTTATTTCATGTATAACCCTTTCCCTAGGATTATATTGATAAAACCCAGAAAGATTACGTGAAATTAATATTAATGATTTATAATGTTAATGATAGACTATTAGACCGACCAAGAAATGAGAATCTAATAAGTATTGTTAATACATGAAATTGTATGATCATTTAATTGACCAAACCACCATATGCGAAACCCTAGGTTGGTTAGATGAACCTTGTAAAATACCATGACGTGAATCAACTTTTCCTTGCACGGGCAGACCAACCGGTGTATCAGTTAGCCTGCCGGTAGATGCCCCTGTTACCCTGGGCGAAGGCAGTGTTTTGCCTAGCCGGCAGATCCTACCGGTGTACTGCAACCTTGTTGGGACCCTACCGAAAGGTTCCTTCACACATTAGACATCCTAGCCCAACTGGTGTGTTGGGAGCGTACCGGTACCTTGCCGGTTGAGCCAGACCTTTACCCTACACTTTAACCAGACCTACCGGTGTACCGGAACCCTGCCGGTAGCCTGCCGGTTGGCCACAGTGAAGCAAAATCAATGTCTTGAAACCCTGAATACCCTATCTTGATAATCTAACCTATTTGTTGACTTCCTATACCGTAGAATTAAACCTCTAAACCTTCCATATGACATGAATTCCCTGTAAACCTAACAATAAGAATTTAGTGTATGTTAGCATGATTGATATAACTTATGAACTATTGTGAGTCCCATGTTGTTAGTGGTAAATATTATTGAATTGTATTGAGAATCTTGTTATATGAATATCCTAAGTTAATTCCATAAGACTTATAATATGTAATTATAATATGTTTAATTCCATTATCATATCAGTTTGTGCTTTAAGTTACATATGTATATTCTTATGTCTTTATATAGTAATTTAGTATCAGGAGATTGTGCTCATGTCCGTGCTGATTTGAATATAAGTGTTGTGCTATCATTATGTTTGAACTACATTAATAAACGGACCTGAATTCATGAGTTGCATATAAAATCCAAGCCGAGAAGGCATTTGACCTATATCCTATTATCAAGGATACTCTCTGGACTCAAGACAGGATATACTATTATTTTGTCCAATGAGTGACTTATTATTATTTGTTTTTGCCCAAGGTGAGAGGCATGGGACTCAAAATACTTGTGGCAAGATGAAAGGATTTGGGATAGGCCTTGTATGGGGGTCCCATTCTGAATCGTAAGAGTCACCCCTTTGGTATTCAGGTAATTCACTTGTCACTGAGGTTAGTTCATATTTTTGACGCCTTGGTTTTATTTATGCCCGTGATCGCAAATAAGTGGTGGAATTGTGCATTCTTGGTCAAAGCCCCTTAGAACTATGATGCGCACATAGAATATCTTGCAGTGAGAATGGCCCTGTATGGGGGGGATGCTTCGTTAAGATATCTTGCTCAATGTAATTGATTGGTCTAGTGTGAGACTTGAACTATTCGAATACCGAAATTCATGCAAACTGCTTTATCATGTGTTTGTTGACATTATTGATATTATTTTGTGTATGATACACTTGATATGATTCGCATATAGACTTAGGCATATAGTATGGAAATATGACCAATTGATATCCTTATGATACAAACCAAAGTGAGGTTTGGATGAGAGAAGATTATTGCTGTTTTTATCGTTATCACATATATTTCAAAATTTCATTATCATCTCCTTATCATATATATATTTCCAGATTTATCATCACTATATTATATTATATATATTTTTGTTATAGCATTTGGTGATGAGTATATACCTTGCTCTAAAGGTCTACTCACACGAGCTTTGGCTTACGGATATTTTATTTTGTTTTTCATGTATTAATGGAAGATAGATGACAAACGAGAGCTATGGGAAAATGGATGAAATGGTAGAATATTAGGGATAAGTTGATGTAATAGATTTAGTTAGTTTATTTTCCAGGTTTGTAATGTAAGAACATTGTAATTATTAAACGTATATTTTTTTAGAACTGTTATAAATTACTTTCGCTTTGTCTCTATATTGCTTGCCTCCCAGAGGGATAAGGGGTGAGAGTCATGTTCTAACCATTTGGGTATCCTGCGGATCTCAACTAGTTTGGGATGTGACAAAAGTGGTATAAGAGCCTAAGTTCTAATAAAATTTAGAAAAAATGATTTAAAACATATAGTACTTAGATTAGGAGTAATTAATAAATCAGATATGATAAAGGAATTATATGAGGAATAAGGGAATTAGATATTGGGGATTGAGAATAATAAATGTGATTGTTGTTGTGTGTATCTTTATTAGTAATTTTTTATAGGCAATTTGGAAATAGGAGGATCGACTAATTCTGAAAAGTCTGAGGTTGTACTATACGGACGAAGTCTATGTTAAGTATACTGGATTACCAAGTTATTGAATGACATTATAATCAAAGGCTTATGATTTGTTGATTGATATAATTATGAATTATTTATAACCCTAATACTAACTATTTT
>JAUPMG010198689.1:0-10048 GCA_031762675.1 Pachysandra terminalis
GATTTATGTAAGTTCCAATTGGTGTATGTAATCTTGGTTGCTTTAGTGGATTGTTCATCATCTGGACGTAGTCCCGAAGAGTAGGTGTATACCGAACCTCGTTAAAATTGCTTGTGTTATTATTGTAATCTTTCATGAGATAACGCTAGATAATTTAATTCTCCTTAGACCTGCGATTAATTTATATAAACGGACCTAACAGTTATATTAGCAAGGGACATTATCACTGTTCCCCGGCCTACAATGCCGGTGTTTTCCGTCGTTGGAGTTGGGGTACGAAGGAATCAATCGTCAAAAAGTTCTAAAAATTGTTCAGTCAACGAGGTAACCATATCGAATGTTGTACCACGATGAGTGACTGAACCACTAGGTTGAGCTTCTTGTTGTAGATGGATTCAAAATGTGAAGAAGGTCTCAATAATGACACGGTGGCTGGTTTTATCATACTATGAGTGAAAAGGAGATATGCAGAAGGAGGATTCCCAGTGTACGCAACATTAATATTACAAAGTTTCTGTTACTGAATTTTAATACTTCATATAGTTTTTTACTTATTAATTGGTTAGTTTCCATTGTAAATTTCTAAATTTGTAAGTTATATCAAGTAATAAGTCTTCACAACGGGTGATCTTGTCAAGATTCCTAGTGATGTCTTCTAAATTTCAATAGGATTTTTTTTTTACTTTTTATTTATACGAAATAAATAATGAAAATTCATCGAAATCACCAAAATTCCACTGCAAAATTTCGATGAATTCGACAAAAAATTTGTTTAAATTATTGTTTTGACCGAAATAAACTTATTCTGACGAAATTTTCTGAAATTTTGAATGAAAATATCTGAAAATTTTCAGAGCAAAATTTTGGGATATGGGTTTTGCCAAAACCTTGATATTGTCTACTAAATTTCATAATTTTTAAATAAAAGAACCGACTCGGATCAAGTCAGATTTGAAGAGTACACATTCAATTGTGTGTTTGGCAAACAAGCATTTTATCTACACATATTACACTAGAAATTACCTTGCAATATCTCTCCCTTTTGTCCTAACCACTCCCATCTTACTCAACTATATTCTTTGGTTCTAGATAGAAAGCCTGTGGCCTGTGTGGGCTTTAACAAGTCTTGGTCGTCTACTACTCGACTCCTTCAAGATTGGTGGCTTTTGGATGGTTAAAAAGAGAAGATTACCCCAATGGGTTACTGAGTCAATATTTTATTGTCAAGATAACTTGTATTAATTTTCCTCCACATTGAAAAGTCATTAAATTGAACCATTACAATTATAATTGATTTTTTTAAGCTCCTAATTACCAAGTCTTTAACACCATCAGCTTTCTCTGCTATAAAAGCAAGCTAATGAAGATAATGGATCTTCACAAAGCCATCCCCACTTATAAGCCTTTGTTACAATAAACTATAATCCTCTCCTCTCCTCTCCATCTACTTGGATAAACAGACACACACACAACGGGTTTCTTTGGACTTGTCTTCTTTCTTTCTGCAATTTTATTCCTTCATCATGGTCTCATGACCTCTGCACAACCAAACTTCTCCTGTTCAAATGGAGAGGATTACATTTACACAACTGGTAGTAGGTACCAAGTAAATCTCAACCTCCTTCTCTCTTCTCGATCCTCTAATGCAACAGTTAAGAATGGGTTTTTCAATGCAACGATCGGCGAAAACCTCGACAAGGTCTATGGTCTTTACCTTTGTAGAGGAGATATTACTTTGGATGCATGCAATAGCTGTGTCAATACCTCAACTCAGGAGGCAATAACACAATGTCCCAACCAAAAGGAAGCACTTTTTTTGGTATGGAGAGTGCATGTTACGCTACTCAAACCAATCGATCTTCTCAACCAAGAAGGAATCACCGACCATTTATCTGTCATATCTGATTAACGACTCGGATGTGGGACAGTTTAATCAGGTACTGGGGAATTTGATGAACAGCCTTGTTAGGCAAGCTGCTTCTGGTTCTTCCAGTGAAAAATTTGCCACCGGAGATGCAAGACTCAATAGCTCTCAGACAGTATATGGGCTAGTGCAATGCACTCCTGATTTATCTCAAAGTGATTGCCAAACATGTCTACAAGGGGCCGTTAGCAATATTCCGATTCAATTTCCAGGCAGGCTAAGAGGGAGAATTCTTAAGCCAAGTTGTAATTTGAGGTTTGAGCTGAACTGTTTTTTCGAGCCCAAGGCTTCTGCTCCAGCTCCATCTCCATCTCCAAGTCCGGCTCCACCACTAGCAAAGACAGCCACCACCGTCGATGGTAAGTTCCTTTTTAATAATTTTGCGAGCATTGTTGTTTCAGTTTTCAAATTTGCATACATGTTACAACATCAGAAGAGTAAGTCTCCAAGTCCTAAAAATTCGAAAGCGGTTTCTGTCAATTATAGTTTTATGGACAATCCGCTCCAAATCTAAGATACAAACTATTGTATCACGGAGTAGTAGACTGATGCTCCGGTGACGACTATATGTTGCATTTCAATATGCCAACAGGTGGAGTATCAAAAGTTAGCTATGTCTCGTGTACATTTTGAATGTCATCATTGCAAGCAATCCCATTATTTTTCTACCATGGCATTAAAAGATATTCTTATTTTTTTATTTTTTGCTGTTCTTTGTGGCCAAAACTTGTTCCCAAAACATTATTTATTTTCTATTTGAACTGAAAAATGTTTCTTCTTATTGTCTGATCTAGTGGAGGAGATCTTAGTTAGATATTCGATTTCTTTGTTTTTTCCTTTCATGTCTAAATGTAATAAGTATTGACACTTCATTAATTAATAAATTATATATATATATATATGTTACATTCGTAGTTTGTAAATTAATGTTTTGTATTGTTACAGGTTTATTATATGAACAAGTCAATGAATCAAATGTATGAAAAATAAAAATGGACAGGAAAACATTTGTATGAAAGTAGAGGGGGAAAAACATTATTACCTGCGGACATAGTCCGCTGGCAATATATCTTGTGGATTTTACAATCGGCAGCCATTCCGCCGGTAAAAATATTCTTATGTGCTGGGTATAAGTATTGCTGTTGGACCTAGTCGTCGGCCATAATCTTTTGTTAATTTATCCACGGGGATAGGTCCACCGACCTTTTATGTACATTAACGATGGTTATAAACGTCCACTGAGAATATCGTTGCCCATATATAGTTCCACGACGATATGGGTATAAACACTTAATGATTTAATGAAGTGTTCTCTTAAATCACTTGAGAGACACTTAACGATTCTATTAATAGATGATTCAGTTTTACAGAAATCCAATACCTGTTTGTTACAATTGTACTTTTAAATTTACACTTATGATATACATCCCATAACTGTTCGTATGGATAAGAGTCCATGACTCTTATCCATAACACCTCCTCAAGCGGGGGCTGTTAGAATACGTCACCTACCATGTTTGGTGTAGAATATTTTCAGAATATTCTCAATATATTACGATAATATTCTACACAGATTATGGTTATATTTGATGATGTATATCTTGTGAATCTGTTTCTCTTTGAGTATATTTTGTGATTCTGTTTTCACTATACTTTCCTTATTTTCTGGTCTCCTTCAACTAGAAAAGGACCACTGCATTATACAGAAAATACACACTGGAAATACAAGTCTCTTTCACAATTACTGTGTTATCATTTTTTTCATGGTATCAGAGCGAGGTTCTTTCTTCTAGTTCCTCTGTTAGATCTTCGTTTCTCGTTCGTGTTGTTTCTCTTTTTGACTAGGACAGCAGTACACAAATCACTTGGTTGTGGTAGTTCTTGCACGTGACGAACATTTGGAGTTCTTCCGGTACTACACACTTTTCCACGCGTTGTTACTGTTTCATTGTCTCCACCTGCACGCGCCATCTCCGCGTGCTGGTATGAAAATGTCTTCCAATCTTGATAATATTGTTCACCCTATTGACAATATTTTAGATGGCTCTAATTACCATTTGTGGGCTCAAAATATGGAAGATTTTTTGAGAGGGAGACAATTGTGGCGCTGTCTTTGGAGATGTTGTTGCACCCAAACAACAAGAAGGAGAGAAGAATGAAAATTTTGCTACTCGTCTTGAAGACTGGGACAGTGCAAATTATAAGATAATCTCTTGGTTTATCAATACTTCGGTTCCTTCCATTCACAGCCTACTTCCCAAGCTTGGTAATGCAAAAGCTTCCTGTAAATTTTTGGCGAGGCGATACAATTGTACTCATGATGCCTCACTACAGTTTCAAATTGAAACTAAACTTTATCAGATGCATCAAGAGCCAGGTTAGTCTATTGCAGATTTTTACTCCCAAGGTAATACTCTTTGGGAACAACTATCTACTGTAGATCCTCAATTATGAGGCGTTGAAGATAAGGAATTGTTTGCAAGTTATCGAGATCGTCGAAAATATATGCATTTCATGATGGCTCTTCATGCGGATTTTGAAAACACTCGGGCTTCTCTCTTGCATCGCAATCCACTTCCCACGCTGGAAGCCGTTGTAGCAGACCTTATTTCTGAAGAGAATTGGCGTTCCACTATGCAAATGCAATCTCTAGATGTTGTTGTAGCTGCTACACCTCAAAGTGCTCCAAACTTTCGTCATGGACGATCTACCTGGCAGACATCTACCAAGAAATTAATTTGCAACTATTGCAAAAAGCCCAGTCATTCTATTTCTACTTGCTACAAGCTACACAACAAAAATCAGCCACGGGGTTCTTTTCAACATACAGCCGTAGTTGCTTCCTCTGATTCTTCTACATCTGAGTCTTTTACTGAGACATCATCTCAGTTCCCTACTCTCACTGCAGCTGACGTTGAGGCATTAATTCATAAGGTCATATCTTGTTCCTCACCAGCCTTTTACTAATTCTTCTACATCGGATTTTAATGTTTATACTCAAGCCTAATAGAACGATTTGGCTAAAGTTTTATTAGGATTGAACCCAAAGTATTCTTATTTTCTGTGATTATAAGAATACTAATTATGCAATCGTGCTCATTGGCATGGTGATTAGGACAGATTTGATAGGTCATGCCTAGGGAAGACAGGTTGTACTGCAAATTAGATTAGTTAGTGTAGGTAGACAGTCCATGCCAACCGAAGATGGGTTATACTTATCCCTTATGATAATGTAATTCATACTTAGAATTTGATAGTTTATGCTTAGAGAAATCGAAGATAGACTACGCTTATTCTTAGCATGATACCTTTTTGGGACATTGTGTGAGCTTGTAGCCACACAAGTTTGTTTCAGACACTGAATTAATTCCTAGACTTCATGAGATTACCATATTCAAAGGGTTAGAGGGATCATCAATACTCTACTCGTTTTCTTATTGAATTAAACCCCTTTAATTTAGTAAAATTCAATTTTTAGAATTAAATCACAAGATTCCTTTGATTTGTCTAATTAATTTATTTAGAATTAATCTGGTAATTTAACAGTCTAAATCCCATCAGTCCTTGTGGTTCGACACCCTCAAAATAGCCCTATCCTATAAGGATTCGTCCTATTGCGAGTGGTTATAATTCACACATCACTACTCTTCACGAACCTCACTCTTATCGTGAGGCTAGTGCTGATCCTCTTTGGCATCAAGCTATGTTTGATGAACTAGATGCCCTCTCCAAAACTCATACTTGGGACTTGGTGGATTTGCCTCCTGGAAAGTTTGTAGTGGGTTGTAAGTGGATTTATAAAATCAAGACTCATGCAAATGGATCTGTTGAACGCTACAAGGCTCGCCTTGTTGCAAAAGGCTTTGCTTAGGAGTACGAGATTGACTATAAGGAAACTTTTGCCCCTGTAGCTAGACTGACCTCTGTTAGATCCTTACTTGTCGTTGCTGCTGTCGCCATTGGCAGTTATTTCAGATGGATGTTAAAAATTCATTTCTTAACAGTGATCTTGTGGAAGAAGTCTATATGCATCCTCCACCGGGCTATCAACATCCTCCACACAAAGTTTGCAGACATCGTCGAGAGCTTTATGGCCTCAAGCAAGCTCATCGTGCTTGGTTTGCCAAATTCAGTTTTGTGGTTGCTCAACAAGGCTTTACCACTAGCTCCTATGATTCTGCCCTTTTCCTTTGGACTACTAATGCTGGTACTATTCTTGTCCTTCTTTATGTAGATGATATGATCATCACGGGTGATGACCTTTCAGGCATTAACGATCTTCAATCTTTCCTTAGTGAAAATTTTGAGATGAAGGACTTAGGCACACTCAGCTACTTCCTTGGTCTTGAGGTTACTTTGAGTACAGATGGTTATTATCTATCTCAAGCCAAGTATGCGTTTGACCTACTCTCTCAGGTTGATCTGACAGACAGTAAAACAACTAGCAGTCCTCTTGAGACTAATGTCAAGCTTCTTGCTATGGATGGCGAGTCTTTATCAGATGCTTCCCTCTACAGGGAACTAGTGGGCAGTCTCATTTATCTTACAGTCACAAAGCTTGATATTTCCTATGCCGTTCATTTAGTGAGTCAATTTATGAGTGCACCTCGTTCCCCACATTATGCTGTTGTTCTATGCATTCTAAGCTATGTCAAGGGCACTTTATTTGAGGGACTTCACTTCTCATCGCATTTGTCTCTTTGAGCTCAAGGCCTATTCTGATGCTGATTGGGCTGGTGATCCCATTGATCGCCGCTCTACCACTAGTTATTGTTTCTTACTTGGAACTTCCCTAATTTCATGGCATAGTAAGAAACAATCTGTTGATGTTCGATCCAGTACTGAGGCTGAATATTGCGCACTTGCTGATACTACTTCTGAACTTCTTTGGCTACGTTGGCTTTTGTCCGATATGGGTGTCTCTCAATCTGCTAGTTCTCCCATCTACTACGACAATCGGAGTGCCATCCAGATTGCACATAATGATGTTTTCCACGAGCGCATAAAACATATCGAGATTGACTGTCATTTTATCAGACATCATCTTCAACATGGTAGTTTACATCTTTATTCAGTCTCCTCTAAAGATCAACTTGTTGATATCTTTACAAAATATCTTCCTCCAAGCCGACTTCCTGACCTTGTCTCCAAATTCTAGTTGGCTTTTCCCCATAGAGTTTGAGGGGGATGTTACAATACGTCACCTACCATGTTGGGTGTAGAATATTTTCAGAATATTCTTAGTATATTACGAAAATATTCTACACAGATTACGGTCATTTTTTATGCTGTATATCTTGTGAATCTGTTTCTTTTGTGTATATTTTGTGATTGTGTTTTCACTGTACTTTCCTTATTTTCTGGTCTCCTTCAACTATAAAAGGACCACTCCATTGTACAGAAAATATACACTGGAAATACAAGTGTCTTTCACAATTACTGTGTGTTATCATTTTCTACAATGGCTTCGGCTGAACAACAAGCTTGGATCTTAATAATATGAACCGAGGACCAGATAATGTATTCGTAAAACAATCAGCAGTCTGATCTTTGGAGGAGATGAATCAAGCACAAAGATTTTTCATGGCGACCTTGTCACGAACAAAGTGAAAATCAATCTCTACGTGCTTGGTACAAGCATGAAAGACTGGATTAGCAATGAGATATGTTGCTCCAATGTTATCACACCATAAAATAGGAGAAGTTGGTAGATAAATACCAAGCTCGCACAAAAGGTATTGAAGCCATGTGATTTATGCAGTAGCATTTGCAAGGCCACGATATTCAGATTTTGTACTGGAGCGTGCTACAGTGTGTTGCTTCTTGCAATTCCATGAAATAAGATTGGGACCAAGGTAAATACATAACCCACTTGTAGAACGTCTGTCATCTGAACAACCTGCCGAATCGGCATCAGAATAGCATTGAAGAGATCCAGTAGATAACAGCGAATAGAGGATACCAAGTGTAATCGTGTTCTTTAAATAACAAAGAATACATTTTACATCAGACCAATGAATATCACTTGGTTTATGCATGAATTGACATACCTTATTTATAGAGATGGCAACGTCCGACCTTGTAAATGAGAGGTATTGCAAAGCTCCCACAGCACTCCGATATTCAGTTGGGTCGATTAACGGAGTACCGTCAAACTTAGAAAGAGGACGACCAGCAGCCATGGTGTTACACATGGTTTTGCACCAGTCATGTTGGTGTGTACCAAGAGATCAAGTATATACTTGGTTTGTGGAAGGAAGAGACCAGATGGACATTTTTTGAGCTTCAATACCAAGAAAGTATGACAGTGATCCCAGATCTTTAAGAGCACATTCACGTCCAAGGGATTTAATAAGACACCTAATAAATTCTGGATTGTTTCCAGTGACAAGGATATCGTCCACATACAAGGATGTACACAGTTACAGCTTGTTGTTTGAGTATAAATAGTGATGAATCATCTTCTGATCCTCTGAATCCCTGTTCAATGAGAAATGTACTAAGTCGCTGGAATTAGGCCCTTGGAGCCTGTTTGAACCCATACAAGGCCTTGTGCAGTTTGCAGACAAAGGTCGAATGACTTTGATTAATAAAGCCAAGAGGTTGACACAAGTATACATCCTCTTCTAATCGGCCGTGTAAAAAACACATTAGATACATCGAGTAGACGAATATCCCAACCGTTGGAAACTGCAATAGATAATATTGTGTGAACCGTGACAGGCTTGACCACAGGGCTAAACGTCCAACCATAATCCAACCCTGGTTGTTGATTTAAACCTTTTGTAACTAAGCGAGGCTTGTATCGATCTATCTCACCATTAGGCTTTCTTTTGAGTTTAAAAACCCATTTACACCCGACTAGATTGATATGGGAAGTATGTGAGACAAGTGTCCATGTACCATTGGATAAAAGAGCATTATACTCCTAATCCATACCTTTTCTCCAATTAGAGTCCTTAACAGCTTGACTGAAGTAGGTTGATTAAAAAAGAGAAGGAGATAAAATCGAGACCAAGGCTTGAGACAGAGGATAACAAGTGATACATAGAACTATTCAGGGCGCTAGATGACCAAGTCGTTGATGCCAGACATCTGAAGGAGCTCTCTCGCCAATGAGTGCAGTCTTTGATGAGCTAAGAGCAAGAAGCCGATACAGACCATCTTTAATTTAACCTCAAAGTAGAACCCTCCCCATTTTGCAGTCCTTTATCAATCAAGATGAATCATTAAATTCAACATTAACATCATTGTCAGTTGTGAGTTGTCTAACTGATAGTAGAATTTTGAGAATATCAGGAACATGAAGAATATCATTTAGAATAAATCTACCAGAGGAACTTGATAAGACAGAAGACCTAATGTTGCATATTTTCAAACCTGATCCACTGCTGACACACACTTGATCCGGTCCTGTGTATTCAGATCGAATGGATAGATTACTAAGATCAAAAGTAATATGATTAGTGGCACCTGAGTCAGGATACCAGGCATAATCATTGGAGGGATTTTCAATCATAACAGTAAGGGCAGATGGTTGTTCTTCCTGTAAAGCATGATCATATCGACTGTAACAATTCATGGCGGAATGACCGGGACGATTGCAGACACACAACTCGTGGAGTTGTAGAGAATGACTGTCGGTGACCAGTGTTGTGTGATTGACGATCATTGCCTTAATAGGTTGATCATCCACGACCACGTCCCTCTACCTCGTCGATTGAAGTTTGATTGTTGACGAGATGTTCGTCTACCATGAGAAAATTGATGTCCTCGTACAACCACATTTGCAGTGATTCCACTTTGATCAATGGAGATAGAATGTTGTTCGGTCAGTCTTATTTCCTGATTGAACAGTAAATCATACAAAACATCTATAGAAACAAGATCAGAATGAGTGGTTATCGAAGTAACAAAGGATTAGTATTATGTACCCAAACCAGCAAGGACAAAAAGAATTAAATCTTCAACAGACACAAGTTGTGCTACGACAGAGAGACTATCAACTATTCCTTTTGCCTTTTGCAAATAGTCTAACATACTCATAGATCCCTTCCGAAGTGTTTGTAGTTGCAACCTTAGTTGCATGATACGAGCTCTTGAGTGAGATGACAACATATTCTC
>JAUPMG010198700.1:0-10048 GCA_031762675.1 Pachysandra terminalis
AAAGGTGTAATTCTCTACCTCCATCAGTTGGAGAAGACAAATGGCAAATGCTAGGTGAAGCTACAGTCGCCACCATCTCTTCTAGATTACTTAGTTGAATGTCCTCACTATCTTCAAACTCTGACCAAGCTTCGTTAGTGATACTTTCTTTACTATCTTTATTTTTCTCTCTATCTTCCTCTACCGCTTCCTCGATAATTTTATGGCTTACTTTTTCATCTTCTTCGATTGTAAGCTCGTCTCCCTCCAAATCTGAAAATAGGGAGTCCCTCATGGGTAGTTGCTGATGTTTAGAAGATGAACCAGGCTGGATCATAGTCGGAGCCAAAAACATATGTAACTGATTAAAATCAATTGAAGTAATAGAGAAAGAGATCAAGAAGTGTCCACATATATATATATATATATATATACATAAGCATAAAATAAAAGAAAAAATAGATTACGTCAAAAGACGTAATCATAAGAATGGAATCTTACCTGCCCAATAGAAGTTCCCATGGGAAGCACAGGTAAAGAGGATGCCTTTGTAGCTTTTGCCGACATCTTTTTGACACCAACCTTTGGAGGTTTTGGTTTTAAAGGAAACTTCATCCTAAAATGATATTTATGGATAAACGCCAATGACACTGTCGAAACCTTATTCCGAACAAAGGATCGGGCATGACAAACAAAGTCATACCAGAATTTTGCCATCTCCAGAGTACAACCTTTGTAAGGAGAATCGCCCATTAGCACGAGCTTTTGTCTTGATATATGAAATAAATTTTGAAAGTCTTCTCTCGTATAAAGGATGCATGCCTGAGCAATATTGAATGTAAGCATCACTTCAGAATAGGGCATTTGCTGAACCCCAAATTGCCTAAGGAATCTCTGAGGGTTATTTGACTTCATGATATAACTATTGTCTAGTCTCGCCGGAAGACATCCAGGCAAAACAGTCATGGCATATATGAAAAATAACTTTGCATCTTGCTCCTATCGCTAAACGAAAAGTCTCTTAGCTGGGCTTGACCACAGAAGCTGACGTCTGGTAAATCGGGCACAGCGATAAGGTAAGGGGGATACACAAATCGTGATTCTTTATCAACAAAATATCTAAACTCAATACCCTTCCTATGCCTAGCACTATCCCATAAATCAACTTGGATACGTTGCTCATCGTTATCACATTCCGGATAGACAAGGGGAGGAGGACGATACCCTTTAAAATGTTCAAACATAAATAATCGAAGAAATGCCGTAGGAATGAAGGATTCAATTTCATACCTGTCAGATGAACATGCCAAATCCTCAACCCATAGATCCAACCAATGATACAAAGTGCCCAAAAACATTGGAACCAAAGGAAATCGATGACATTGCGCCATATGCACCGCCATAGCAAAATGGTGTTCTTGCACCTTCTTGTGAGGAAGACCTTCAAAGATGCACCTTAAGAGGAATAGAGAAACAACATCCTCGAACATGTAAGGTGAATGGTATCTGACGCCAATAAAAGATTCAGATATATTAGCTCCATCACTTGAAGATTTGAAATCCTTAAAAAAGTAGCGAATCCATCCACCAAAGGAAGCACGCAACCATATTCCTTTTGGAGATTGTATCGAATACTTGGAAGGTTTTTTCAATGGACCTTGCGCCTTTGACAATTCCTCGATGATTTGGAGTTCATCATCGTCAAGACCAATACTCATAGGATCTGAATCATCGACAATGTCAAGACAAAGTAAAACGTGAACATCCTCCAGAGTAGGAGCAAATTCACCCCAAGAAGATATGAATGTATGAGTGGAGGTATTCCAATGACATATCAACTGAAACATTGCCTTCTTGTCGACATTGATGTTCAACTCATAACATGCTCTAATGGCGTTCTCCAGACCGCAAGCAACGAGTTTTTCCCTTATTAAATCTTTGCCATAAATATCCTGACATCATTCGAGCCAACCCGACGAATGACAAGGATGAGATTTGAAGCAGATCTTGCTAGGCGGACAGCGATTTGTTTCAAAATAAAAACAAGGCGTAGAAAGGATGTCAGGAATAATGCATGTTTCGGTGCTCGATATTGGGAAGATAGATGTCTTGGCATCTGATGAAAACCTTGCCAAATCTAAAGAATTAGGAATATGATTCCAAAATCAATCATGTAGTATGGGATCATTTGACCAATTAGAGGGAGGCTCAGGTGGATTAGCCTCTCCCGCATACTTCAATGGTATTGGCACGAGAAATACGCTTCTTAGCCATTAAAGACAAAATGAACAAAAGAAAAGATTGAAGAAAAAATCAAAAGAACATTTTGACAAAAGAAAAAACAACTCTTAGACGATAGAATGGAGAAGTTAAGCACCTCCCCCCAATATATATAGCAAGAGCAAAGTAAATTTCACATTATAAACTTGGAAATCTCAATTGAGTTCTTAAATTTAAGGTGTAACTCTCACCCCATCTCCCTATGGGAATGGATAAGCAATATAGAAACTGTAATAACCTGAACTTTTGTTAGGGTTAATGCCTATATTGGCTAGAAATTTGGGATTCGTTTGTAATTTTTGTAGATTAGCCTCATAGTTTGCTTTGACCCCTTAGGATTGGTGTTGTTGCACAATGTGGAGCTATAGTGCAACACACCTTAACATACCCCTTTAGATTAGATGTGTGGCCTAGATTTTGTTGACCCATTAGATTAGATGTGTGGCCTAGATCTTGTTGACCCTTTAGATTAGATGTGTGGCCTAGATCTTGTTTGACCATTTGACTTTGGATGTGTGGTTGGGATTGGGAGACGTAGTAGGTAGAGTGAAATACCTACCCCCACTCATGTCTCCAAATGAAAGGGCTTAGGATTTGGGTAGTTGTGATCAAGGGATGAGATTGTTGGACACACCCTCCCTAGACTCTAAGGGTATGGGCACCCTTGACCCTAGGGGTATGGGCACCATACCTAGTTGTCTCCACCTTTTGTTTGGATACTTGTTTGCACAAGTCATTGTGAGAGAAGAGCTTTGGATGGAGCTTAGAAGAGAAGAAGGGAAGGAGATTAAGAAGAGAAGAAGGCCAAGGAAGGGAGGAGTTTGAGCTTGGACTTTGAGAAAGGTAGAAGATCATCTTAAGATTAAGGTAAGTGATCTTGTTCAACATGATGTTTGATTGAATTAGGATACATTGACATTTTCTTTAAGTAAAGTGATTAAACTGCATATCTTTCATGTTTTAGAACTTATTTTGGGACGATCTCTTTGAGTGATATTTAATGGCATAATGATAGTTGATTTTGTGTGAGATTCGATGTCATGCATGTTTATATCATTATGATTTGCACTTAAATGTTGTGTGAGAACAAAATCTAGTATAAACAACCCAAACCCATGAATTGGTGGCCTACCTGACGCGCCAAACTATTCGCTGAACAAACCCAAAACCTTACTGTAACATCCTCGGTTCACTGAGAAGTCCAGCGATCTCAGAACGCTTTGGTATTTTTTGGATTCTTCTATTTGTTAGGAATCCATCAAGGCATATTTGAGGCGATTCCGACTTAAAAACACAAAGTTATGGCCATTTTAGTGTAGGGGTGTCAACCTAGAAAACACTACTTAGCGCACTGAGCAGTGTGCCGAGAATTCTGAGAATTTCACGGTCCTTGAAAAGTTCACTGAGACCCTTTTTCAGTGCGCCGAGGAGTGCGTTGAATCTGACTTCAGTGCACCGAAAGGTAGCCAAGCCACCCAAACTTGTCCTTTTTGACTGAAAGTTCACATACAAGCATAATTTCGCCTAATTGGACTGATTATGATGCTAGTTTTACTGGATCATCATTATTTACTGTAGTTACTTCGTTATGGACCTGAGTATAAGTAAAGGTCTTAGAACTAACCCTTTTCCTCAAACATATCTGCTTGACTTGAATCTTTGCACACAACGTATATTTGATAAAATTAGATCAAATATAATGTTTGTTCGGTTTAATTATGAATATTTTGTATCGAAGCTTCCTTATTGATTCACAAGCTATACTTGTTGATTTCTGATTGATGGGTGAGATTTTGAATGAGCCTGTCCTAGACTCTAACATATGTTCTATATCTAAAGCTGAGGTTGCTGACATATACATGATGTCTGATCAGTTAAATCTCTTATTTCCACATTGTTTGTGTAATTATTACAATCATGGTATTTGAATTGTATTACACATTGTACACATGATTTGATTGTTTAGCTAATGAGCACTTTCTCACTTGCACATCATTTGCTTCAAGCCTTACCCTTTTCTTGAATCCATACTTCTGGATTTCAAGATGACTATGAGAAAATTATGATCTGGAAATCATAATACGTGAGGAGACTTGCAATTGTATGTGTTAAGGGACTGGCCATCCCAATATACCTCCTTTTGTACCATATTAAGGGTGAACTCTGATAGTAGATCGGTATTGTATAGTTCTCTGAGGATGTTCTTGGCGATGCCTTGGGATTCATCCCTATGATCGAAAATAAGGTGAGGCGCTTGTGTCGTATAGGTTGAAACCCCTAGAAACTACGTTGCACACATAGAATAATCTACTACCTCTACCATGTATTGGGGGATGGTTCTAGGTTGAGTATCCTTGGATAGTAAGATTGAGATCATATGAGGAGCCAACATTAAACGATTACTAAACAGAAAGGATCTCAGCTTTAGGAATGGCCCTGTATGGGGGGGATGGTTCGAGAAGATATCTTCCCTAAAGGTGTGTCCATCTATGTGGAATCCACATAGACTGCATTTCATATTAGAATGTTTGTTTAGATCACAAGTGGTGATTTTATATGGTAAGTGCACATCATGCATTAATTAAGACTCGACCTCATGCATCCTTAATTCATATCATTTTATTCACATATTTACTATTGTTGGATAACATCCTTGATTTATGTCATTTTTATTCACATATTTACTGTTGTTGGATAACATTCTAGATTCATGTCATTTTATTCACATATTTACTGTTGTTGGATATCGTTGAAGAGTGGCTTTGGCCCTACTTCAATCATAGATTGTATTGGGCTTGATTTACTTACTGGCTATGTGTAGCTCATGCTTTCAAGCAACCACCTTTCAGGACTTTTAGATGAAGGTACACGAGATCACGAAGACCAAGACAGAACCCTGGTGAAGATGGAAACATTTATTATGAATGATGTTATGTAATATTAATTTAATAGTTTTTACTCGGATTATCTTGGTTGGTGACTATTTAAATAGGGATTTCATTAAGTATAGAACATAGCTTTTATTATTTATTTTCTGCTATTTAATTTTGGATTGAATGTAATATTTACTTTTCTATTTATCCCTTAATATGTCTTTCAAGAAATAACCCTGATATTACGATGTTGGTTTCATATAGACATTAGTCATTTCTAGGATTTTATTCGATATTTTTACTACAACCTGTAGTAGAGTTTATTTGCTACAACTTAAATGTTTATACAGTTGATTTCGATAGTTATTAGGAATTGATTTGAAGCACTAGACTAGTGTTGATTTTTGCTATTTTTGTTGAACGTTGTTTGTATTGGATATTTTCTTAAGAATATTAATTTATAACTTTATCTCATATTATAATATCCTTTATGATTTAACAACCTTGATTAGATATTGCTTACCACTCCCATTTGGATATGGGGTGAGAGTTGCGAATTAAACTTCAAATCTCATAATTGGGATTTTTTGGTTTGGTTCGTGACAAAAGTGGTATGAAAGCCTAAGTCTTCTATTTTTAATTGATTCAACAAACTTTCGATATGTTGATCTTTTAAAAAGTTTTCTTTGTGCTGATAATTCGAAAGTTTTCTTGGTGCCAATATTCCAATGGATTTCTGTGTGCTGGTTGTTACTCTAACACTAACTTCTATGGGCGGATTACTTTCTTCTTACAGACACATTAATCATCCTAGATTCAGAATGGATAGTGGAGGAAGAGGTAAACTGATTACTAGCTCAACTGGAATCGATGATCAAGATCCGCAACTGACTGAAGTTTGCAATGTGTTAAGAGAGATGGCCTCATTGAAACAGCAAGTACAAGCTCGATCTCAATCAACATCACAACACACTGGAACACAATGGGATTCTCATCTCATCAAGAAGGTCAAGAAGGAAAGAAACTCAAGGAACTACCAAGCAAGGTTAACCTGTGATTTGGGCTCCCCTCATCTAGTTTAAAGGGGTTGTTCCAAAACACATATTTATTGCTTGGTTAGCCTTGAGAGGGAGATTCTTATCCCAAGACAAGTTGATGAGAATGGGTATAATTAATCATTCCTGTTGCTCTCTGTGTAGCTCATCATTTGAATCTAAGGAGCACTTATTCTTTGATTGCCCTTTCACTTCTTGGGTGTGGCATCACCTCCTCTTAAATTCTGGAATTCTCAGAACTGCTTTGTTCTGGACTGAAGAAGTTACATGGTGCTCCCAAAATCCATGGATTTGATCATAAGGCTAAGATCCTTTGCCTTAGCTTCAATGCAGTGATTTACTTCTTATGGCAGGAAAGAAATGCCAAGGTATTCAAGGCCCAATGTAAGGACAAAGAGCTCATATTGGAAGACATCAAGAACCCTATAAGGCAGACAATCACTAGTAGGAATTGGATTGTTCAAGATACCAGTGCAAACAGATCCTTCTATTATAATTGGAGAATCCAACTAAAGTTTGTTCAATGAGTATTGCAAAGGGCTGATGTAACTTGTTTTGCTGTTGTTCTACCCCACTTTGTTTGGGGCAGTTTGTGTGGATGTTCTCCACATTTGTTTGTATACTTCTCTTTTCATTTTTATAAAACCTTACCTTCCAAAAATAAAAGGTTACAAGAGAGGTAAAGGACACGAAAAACAGCAAACACTTCAAGGTTTTCCCCAAATAAGAAGTGATACAATAGAGGATTGTCAACTTTCAAAGAACCATTGGCGAATTTCATCACAAGGACAACAGCAAAGTGTACCCGAACTCCATTGTCAACAGAATCAGAACTCGGCACAATAATAACAACAAGACGAAGTAATTGAAGGTACAATCTAAATTCGGCAAGAGTATCGTTTTTCAAAATATTCAAGGTAAGTATTGTCACACCCCGGATCCTGTGACACGATTCCTAGTGAGGGATTGCATGGATCTCAAGGTGACACCTTCGGGATCCACAACTAGACCGCGGATTGCTACCACAACATAAGTAAATAAAAGCAGTAAATACTTTCATCTATTAATTGAATCATAGTGCAAAAGTACTACAACAGTTAAATACAAACTATAAATGTAATAAACCCAAAATCTGATCCTTAACCTCTACCGGGCTAAGATCTCAATAATCTAAACAGCTCAATCCCACTAGTTTGAACACCACAAGATTACATCATACACAAGTCCAACTCTCTTGAGAGTACAAATCATTATAAAGGAAGGAAGAAAACATCCAAGTCCAGAAGCAACTACGGCCCAGCTAGCACCATCACTCCTCCCCATATCCTACAACATAAAATGTTGCGTGAGCATATGATGCATAGTAAAAAGCATGGAAAAGTCACCCGTCCTCTTATAGAAACCAGTCGCAAGGGGTTAGTGCAATAAAATCCAATAACAAATACAACATAATCCAATAGCAGATGATTAGTTTAAATGAGATGAGATGAAATCATTTACATGACCTAAGTTGGATGTAACGAGTGTCACACATGGTTAATGATGTAAATGGACAATGTGATGTACTAAGGTTAACATCGCCTGATAAGTGGACCTCATATGATGCTTCCCACAACAATGGCCAATTTAGGACGTATCCAAGGAACTACCAGAGTCCTCTCTCCTTCCCAAGCGCTAACCCATGGCACGAAGGCTACCATACAATACGGCTAATTTCTGAGTGTACAATACTCGAGGGGTAGTGAACCAGTATAGGCCCTCGCAAGCATCCTACCCTAGTATAAGTGGGCCCTTTCACCCCATGGGTATATAGTCATCGCATTCCGGAGGCATCGCAATTGTTTCACCGTAGATTTCCACCTCCCGGTACACTTATCAATTGACGTCAACCTCGTATGTAATGCATTAACGTGGATATCAATTGAAGGCCTACAACAGAAACTATCCGAGCACCATACACTCGGATAATCTAATTGCACACATTCACCTGCTTCCATCCATTATCACAACAAGCACGAAAATTAAGTATATTACTACAAGTCCACAACACAACTATACAGGATCAACCAAAGATGGAAATGATGGTCACAATAACCTCGAAACGACAAGATAGACTCTCTACGGTCAATCTTGCTTCTAGAAACCAAAAACAATAACAGCCAAAGCCCCAAACCATCCACCTAGGTCATCCCCCAAAAATCCTCTTTACTGTGAATGTTACAGGTCCTTCAGCAGGGTCGTCGGTGGACCAAGGCCTGCCGAACAACAAAATTTGCCCTAAAAACAGGTCTCTGTCGATAGAGGCATCGGTGGACCGAAACCTGCCGACCTACGTGAACTCTAGGTTTTTTGGGTTTTTCTTTGGGTCTTGAAATCTGAATCTGGGATATCAAATCCATTTTGAACAACACATATCCACTCCTATGACTCCGAAAACATAAATAAACCTTCAATATATCATTCAAAACCAATATAACAAGGATCTAAACATTAAATCAACATTATAAACAAACAATCATTCGAATTCAAAACATGAGATTTAGGTTTCAATAAAGGAACTATACTCATTCCAGCAACTTACCTATGTGATCTTTGCCGTTGGGAGTTGTTCACTGCATCTCTTTCTATCTCTCTCTCTCTCCCTCTCTCTCTCTCTTGGCAGGAGAGGGGCGAAGTAGCCTTCCCAATCCCAGATCTATTCGTCTCCCTTCTCTTTCTCATTTTCCAGAATTTCCCTTCTGTCACAAACCAAAATTAAAGATCTCATTGGAATCCCTAAATTTAGTTTGTAACTCTCACCTAGATTGGTGTGGATAAATAATAAGTAGTCAAAATCATTAATTTTAAGAAGGATATTATTTAGAATTAAGTATGGAAACTAATGTTATAAAAATAATATCCATTCATAACATCTTTCAAATAGAAAATATCATAAATCAAAATAAAACTAGTCTCATGCTTTAAATCAAATCCCTATTAACTAACCTATTTAACTAAGTACTGAAATTACATTGAATAAAAACCTATTACAAGATCTAGGAAAATCATCGAATAAAACTCTAATTTTGATTAAAATCTTCATGGCACTCTTGATCTCCACTTTGGTCCTCATGGTCCATGTGTCCATCAACTATAGGTCTTGAAATATGTTGTGCTCAAAAGCGTCAGCTACACTTAGCTCAGTAAATAAACGAATCAAACATGGTTGATAACTTGAAGTAGGGCCAAGGCACACTCTTCAATAATAGTCAGTATAAGCAACAAATTATAAGAGTCAATATCTATATATCTGTCATGACCCAAACCTAAGGGAAATTCACGTGGCAATCCTTTAGGTTCGAACCACGACTCTCACCCCATGTCCCTATGAGAGTGGAAAGCAATAAGAGCCAAACCAATTAAATTAATAAAGCTTGAAAGAATTACTTTTACTGAAATTAATCAAATAACTACTAACTCTATTACATCCAAAACAATCGAGTCAAACACAACGAAAAATAAATAAAGAAATTGCCTATCCTCATGGTTTAAAACAAATCCCTATGAACTAGCCTATTACACAAAAACCAAGTAAATAATCCCTAATACATGTTCTACTAAAATAAGCAAGTAAATCATAATGATATCTATTATTTTCATCTTTTGTCTTGGTCTCCACCTTGATCTCAATGGTTCTGCAGTCTACTAATTAAAGACCCTGAAATGTTTGCTCAAAGGCGTCAGCTACACTTAGCTCAGTAAATAAACCAATTAAACAGTATTTTAGATTGGAATAGGGTCAAAACCACTCTCCAATGATAATCCATAGTCTAAAACAGAATACATATAATGATGTGATAAACATGATATGCAATGTGATGT
>JAUPMG010198711.1:0-10048 GCA_031762675.1 Pachysandra terminalis
TCATTGATATTCTGAAATACCTTTCAGGATAATCATATGATTTTTATTTACTCTTCGAAATAATAACTCGAAATAGATACTTCGATGTCATAATGTCATGAATTGTATTTTGTTAATGGAATATTCCTTGATAGTCAATCACTCTTCGAAGACAGATCTCGAAGTAGTCTATCTAACATAGGGGAAAATAAATATTACACTTTCAAGAATGGAGGGCCAGAAAGATAAGTTCTATCAAGACTTTCGAAGAGCAAAATCTCGAAGAGCTTATAGCATTAAAGGACTTGAATCAATATAGAACAGTAACATATCACTATTTTTATAACGTCATGATCATTAACTTAACTGAACGTTATGAAAACATTTATTGAAACGTTACATATTGAATTGGACGTTTTGAATATTGAATATTCAAATTAAAACGTCTTTTCAGTCAAACGTCTTCAACCTTTTCATGAAACGTTGCAAACGGTTAAAGAGAATGAATCTGAGGCTATAAAAGGAGGTTGAGGCATCAGAAAAAGAGAGAGGATATGAATATTGGACATTCTCTGAGAATTTGCAGAGTATTTGTCTTAAGAATCATCTTTTCTGAAATCTAGAAGTTTTGTGTTGTCTTTCTGTACGTTCCTGACTGATCTTACCCATTTCTCCCTTTGTTCAACTTCAAGCAAAATGAAACATTTCACTGGAACGGTCTTTCTTTGATTTAGGCCAGTGAAAGCAAGTATGTCGAACTTTCGATTGCTCAAACCACAAAGTAAATTGACATTTTTTTATTATTAACCAGTTTGTGTATCACCAGTACCAGTGCCCATCTTCCATTGAAGAGGATCGAAAGTTTGAATTAAAAACCAGAAACTCGTAACCCTGAAATAACAGTGATTAAAAAACTGAAAGAGAAAGAAAAATCTTCAAAACCTGCGAGGTTTTATTGCTCTGTAACTGCATTCACCCCCTTCCTCAGTTATTGCAACCCCTCCTTTCTTTCCACCCCTTTCTTTTGTCTTCTCTACAGTTAAAGATTGACAAGAAACACTTTTGACAGAACGACTGTGCGACGGTTTAGGCTGTTTTGAGACAGACTTCCTACCTTACTCTCTGATTGATGATTGTAATTGGTTCCTCCTAATACAGTTATCCTTTTACAAATCCGTCATCACCAACATAATAACAACAAACACCCCTTGGCCATTACAACCATTATCCTTATTGGATCAAATTAGAGGGGTGTAACGATCTCTAACAAAAATTGATCATTTGATTATAATAACACTCTATCACAATTTTTAGTATTAAGAAGTTTTTTTCTTCTTTTATATAATCATCTATTTTGTTATAAAGATCATTAAATATGGTATATAAGAGTATTTTCTTCTTTAAAATATATTGCTATAAGGAAAAAGTAAATATTAATCCCGAGGGATTGCCCCATTGGTCACTTGCAACTGGTGTCTCATGAAGCACCGGGTTTGGCGTTTGATTCAGCGGGGGAGGTTTCACTCGGGGCCACTGGAGGCTTACCCGATCGTTAATTTCAGAACCCCAGAGATTAGTCATAGTGCGTGCAAGTTGGCCTGGACACCCAGGTTATCAGAAAAGAAGAAGCAAATATTCATTTATTTTATTGATGGTTTTTAAAGAAAGGAGTTTGTTGTAACATACTTTCAAACTATAGGGGAGGGTTTAACTAGGGGTGTCAATTGGTTCGGTTTAAACTGCAAACCAAACAAACCAAACTGAAAAAAAAAAAAAAAAAATAGGTTTGGTTTGGTTTTCTTTTTCATTTTTGGCTTGGTTATGGTTTGGAAAACAAAAAACCGAATTTATTCGGTTTGGTCTTTGGTTAGGCTTCAACTAAACCGAACCGAACCAAAAAAACCAAAATAGATTATACATGTAAACATATATACATGTGTATATGAGTTTTATATAAAAAATAGTATTAATTTTGTCAAACCGAACCAAAAAACGAAGTTTTCGATTTCTATTTCGGGTTGGTTCGGTTTTCGGTTTTATTCATTGTAGGTTTGCTTTTTGGTTTTCTAAATCGGTTTCTATTTCGATTTTCGGTTTAGAGTAATGTAATTCGGTTTGGTTTAGGTTTGACCACCAAACCGACCGAATTACACCCCTATGTCTAACTATTAGTAACAAAAATTTACCATTTGACCATAATAACCCTCTTTCACAATTTTTAATATTATGAAGCTTCTTTCTTCTTTCATATAAACATTTATTTTGTTATTAAGATAATTAGATAAAGGTGTATAAGGGTATTTTCATCCTTAAAATATACTGATATAAGCAAAAAGGAAATCTTCGTTTACTTTATTAACGATTATTAATTGGAGGTGTAATTCGGTCGGTTTGGTTCGGTTTAGTGGTCAAACATAAACCAAATCGAATTACATTACTCTAAACTGAAAATCGAACCAAACTGAACTACAATGAATAAAATTGAAAACTGAACCAAACCGAAATAGAAATCGAAAACTTCGATTTTTTGGTTCGGTTTGACAAAATTAATACTATTTTTTATATAAAACATACACACACACACACACACATATATATATATATATATATATATATGTTTATATGTATAATCTATTTCGATTCTTTCGATTCAGCTCGATTTAGTCGAAGCCTAACCGAAAATCGAACCAAATAAATTTGGTTTTTATTTTCCAAACCATGACCATAACAAAATGAAAAAAAAATCCAAACCTATTTTTTTGGGTTTGGTTTGTTCGATTTTCGATTTAAACTGAACCAATTGACACCCCCTATTATTAATGGAAAGGGTTTGTTGTAACATATTTTCGAACTATAGGATGATGGCCAAGTTTGAGGGATGTTTGTTGTCATTACGTAAAAATCAAGTGAGTGTGTGTGAATGTAATTTATCCATTAATTAAGTTCTCATTGTTACAAAGGTTTAGGATCTGGGACTTAAAAACCCAAATAAAAGTCCTTAGGTGTTGTAGTTTGACACGTGGTATGTATATGATGAGACATAAGAATCCTTAGAAGGGTCCGAAGGATAAGTAAGCATCCACGTGTTAAATTTAGTCAATCAGATTCAACACCGAAAGGGCCCCACCAATTGGATGTTTATGCTTAAAAGGATCTACGGTCACCGTTTGATCTGATGCTTGGAAGAGCATCAGGTTTTGTGCGTAGTCAACCTTCATCTCCATGAAAGATGCCGCAGGCGCGGGTCCATTTATTAATAGAAATAAAATATGAGAAAGACCGCGAGTTTTGTGGTGGGAATGGGTTAAAATACTTTTTTCTAGACTCTTTTCGACTTCTGCAGTTCCTACTACCCAATTTTTTTTATTCCGCCGCTCAAGTCTGAACGATCGAACTCTCAAATTTCAAAAATTTGAAAGTCATATCATATCAAACAAAATGTTGGAGAACTCATACATCCAAGAAAAGATATCAAAGTGAAGGCTATCATATGATTGATGGGAGATCAAACGCTAAAATATAAGGCATTTATTATTACAAATGGTTTGATTTGAATATGATTTGATTTGACTGCTAATCAGATTAAATTTATATAAAATCGATGACATTTGTAAGTAATAATTTTTATTTTTTTTTAATTTATGAATTTGAAAAATTATATTAATAACCAATTAAATCTTGTTTTTCTACGATATAATCATAATTCCGACCTTGTTAATGGTTCTTGGTAGAGCTGACAATTTACGGCAAACGTTTTCAATCCGACTTGTTATTATATTCGTTTTTAATCTTTCTAATTTTCTTATTCATAGGAATTTTACAATTGTTATATTTATATTATTGGTGATCAGGCGGATTAATTAATCTCATTTTACACGTGACGCTTTCTTAAAAGTGTATATACACATTTTTTGGTATAGCCGCATATACTGAATCATTCGTTAAAGCTGAAACGGCTGTGCAGTCGTTTCTTTCACATGCCAGCTGTTAGCAGCTGCGTGCGTTGATTAGATCGTTTGGTAGAAATGTGAGATTTGAAACGGCTGAGATATATCTAATCGTTTTTATCACCGAAAAAGCAATAGCTTCTCAAGTAAACAATCTTTTTTAATTCTAGCTTGTGATGGGACGCCACATGTCCCAAAGCCAACAAACACGTTCTTTCCTCCCTTTTGAAATATTCAAAAGACAAATGACTCATGTTCCCACGACACACTGCCGCCTTAACACCCGAGGGAATGAGAAACTTTACTCTTCCCTTGTTGGTTCTTACTCTTCTCGAATGACACATTTAGGAGCATAATACCCCTAATGGACTTCTCAAATAGTTAAGGTTTCAGTAGATAGTCGAAGTCACATCTATCTGTTCCCTATAACAGATTTCGAGTAATTTTATTACATACATTTACGTTTAAATGTATTTTTATTCAAAGAAAGATCATTGAGGGAGCTTTCTATACCTTCTAACTCAGGAGTCATTATTGGATTACATCCATAGACTTCGAATGACTATTTTTTTTGCTTTGTCTTTAAAGATTACAAGGCAAGTAGATTCTTTTTCCGAGGGACATTTACTCGACGGATAAAACCGAGGGACAACCTCGACGGACAAAACCGAGTGACGACCTCGACGGACAATCCCAAAGGAAATCTTTTCAGGCTAACCACTTCTAAATGGTGAATTCGAATGAGGTATATTCCCTCCTGCCAAAAGCGAATTCGAATGAGGAATATCCCTTCCTCCTAAGGCGAATTTGAGGCTAATCACCCTGAGATGGTCAATTCATCATGGGCTTGTCACCCACAAATGACTTAAGGATTATGTCCTCCTCGAAGGACACAGACTTGGGTTTAACCCATCGAATGCAGTCTTTTATGCATCCGAATTACCAACTGGGACTCGAAATCACTTTCATTCATTCTCATTAATTTATTTCGAATCATTTTTGGGACTTCCACTTCTAGGAAGCAAATCTCCGGTGGAAAGGGTTTTAGAAGTTGAGAGCACGCCATCTTCAGACGTATTTCCTGAAAATAGGCTTCCCACGGACTCTGAGATCAACTTCTCACTTCACCTTATAGGAATTCACATGTTTACTTTTGATTTCATTCAAGTAGAAGTCACTCGGATTGATTACTGTAGCTATGAACCTTAGGGGATTTCAAAACCTCCTCTTCATAGGGACGATTGATCACGAAAATGAATTCCTTGACGACACACTCTCTACATGGGTAATTCAATAATATACTAATCACCCTGTAAGTACATAATTGTTCTTGATTTCCTTTGAAGGAAGATAGCCGTCAAAGGGAGTTCTCCTTCGAAATATACGAATTCAGTAAAGCACCTCATACATTGAATTGTCCCCTAAAAAGGTTGTTTGAGACGGATTCTCATAATGTAAAGCACATGATGAAAACCTTACCGACTTATAAAATGTCTGTTTTCTAACTTATCTAAATGGAGTTTTTCTTATCTGGAATGACGGTAGGAATGGTGACGTTGATCCTTGGGATTTGTGTGTAACACGCGTCTCTTGATCCATGTTACTCAAGTTCCAAGACAATCTTTCGCAGAGCAGTTTTTAAGGTTTGAAATGATTTGGTCTTTTTCTCTAAAAGTAACTTAGCTATGTTGAAGTACACGTGTCTCTCAAGATATTATCCAGAACCACGTGTCACTCAGGATTTGCTTAGCATATGAGGGTCCCCCTCTAAACACTTGGTCGGGTGACACTTGTCCTACTAAGAGTGGGAAACTCTCTACAAATACTAGTACCCGTCTTCCATTGAAGAGGATTGAAGATCGGAAGCTTCTGAAAAACCTGTGTTCAAACTAGAAAAACTCTAAAATAACAGTAAGTAAAAGAAACTGAAAGAGAAAGAGAATAGTCTTCAACTTGTGAGGTTTTACCGCTCTGAGATTGCATCCTAACTGTCTTTCTCAGTTATTGTGATATTCTCTTCCTTCTAGTCTCTTATCTTTGTCTTCTCTACATATCAAAGTTGACAAGGAACGCTCTTGACAGAACAGATGCGCACTGTCTTGAGAAACACTTCCTACTTTTTCTTTGGGTAAATGATTGTATTGGTCTGGATGTATTAATTGTCCTTGTATTTTAATATATTTAACGTTTTACAAATCTGTCATTACCAATATTAAATAGATTTTTTATAATATTTTATTCATATATATTTTAATTTTAAAATTTGAAATTAAATTAAAATATTTAATTAAATTAAATTAAAATAGATTGAAAGATTCAGCTTGTTTATGATTGGATTCATTTGGTGTTTATGATTTCCTGACCCGTTGGTAAACTGGTCAAATCCAACCCAACCTTTTGACCAATAACCCATTTATAATCAAACAGAATTAACCCGACCCATTGCCAAACTCTAGTTTCAGGTCCCTTTCTTCTTTCTTCTTTTTTAAAGGACTAAAATAAAAATGATGTAAGTACAACATGATGAACGCTCATCCTTTCATGGCCCAAAAAGAAATATTTTTGATAATAACAAATATAAAAAAGCACCCCACTTTCTGCCTGTTTTATGGAAATGATCTGGAAAAAGACTAGTAGTTATGTGTTAAAACAAATAGACGAACCCCTTTTAATCATGTCGGGCATGTGTGTATGAAGACTTCTATGTAGGGGTGTCAATTGGTTCGGTTTAAACGGAAAATCGAACAAACCAAACCAAAAAAGATAGTTTGGTTGGATTTTTTTTTTTTTTGGGTTTGGTTATGGTTTAGAAAACAAAAAACCGAATTAGTTCAGTTTGGTTTTTGGTCAAGGCTTCGACTAAACCGAATCAAAAAAACAGAAGTAAATTATATATAATATATAGATATATGTGTATGTGTTTTGTATAGAAAATAGTATTAATTTTGTCAAACCGAACCGAAAAGCTAGATTTTTTGGTTTCTATGTTGGCTTGGTTTGGTTTTCGGTTCTATCTATTATAGTTATGTTTGGTTTTCGGTTTAGTGTAATGTAATTCGGTTTGGTTTAAGTTTGACCACTAAACCGGACCAAACCAAACAAAATGGTAATGTAATTCGGTTCAGTTTAGTGTAATGTAATTTGAATCGTCTGTTATGAGCCCCGTGACATGGGGCGTGATATGTCAAATACATCCGAGGGCAAAATAATAATTTATCCCTCATAAAGTACATCTGGTGAGGGCAAAATTACCCTCGGGTGTATTTCACATATTAGGCGATTCAGGCCCTCTGTTGCTGCTGTTGTCGTTTTCCACTGAAGCTACTGCTGCTATACTTCCCTGCTGATTTGATGTCGCCGGGATTGTTGTTCCCAGGAGTTGTTGCTACTTTACTCTGTTGTTGGGGTTGTTGTTGCCAGTAATTGTAGCTCACAGAGAAGTCTTACAAGTTACATAGCCATTAGGCCCATAACTCCGTGTTTAAGAGTGATGGATGTTTAGATGTCTTATGTGAATGGTTGAATTTTTGTATGTTATGAAAGTAAGAGCATTACATACTCTTCCATAACAATTTTTTTTAAGTTGTTGTTTGTTGATGGAATTTCACTGCTTTGATTGCTTGATTTCCTTGCACCAATTGAATTTCTATTTGGTTATATCATTTGAGTTCTATCAATGTCATGGACTTTGTTTTCCCGTGCTATTGGTCTTGCATATTCCTTTGTAGATTCAGTTTCAGCCATATAAGTTGGAACAACAAGAGAGATTGTGAAATGATTTTCTTATCCAATTTATTATAACATTAGCAATCTATGTAATTGGAATTTTCTTCGATATATTAGATTTTAGTAGAAAGGGGAATCAAACTGATATCAGTAAACTAAAAGAATCTCTGATTACCCCCTTCAAAAAACATTAGCAATCTATGTAATTGGAATTTTCTTTGATATATTGGATTTTAGTAGAAAGGGGAATCAAACTTCAGTAGCATGAAAGAACTGAGTCTGAAACAACTGAAATAAGAATCAAAGCCAGAGTAGCATGAAAGAAATGGAAACCCAACCAGGTTTTCTCCCTCTCTATCAAAGGCAAACCTCGTAGAAGAGGTTGAGGAAATCCAAATGCAGTAAAATATTTGAATTGACACAAACATGATGATTAAGTGAAAGAGGGAATTTCAAGCTATCCAAGTACCCTCCATCTCCTTTCTAAGGGAAGACAACGAACTAAGCCACTTGGCAACAATTTCCAACACAATTCATGCTGATCCTATACCAGTTCATATTTATTATAGTATAAAAAAGATCCACAAGACAGACAATTCATGATGATCCTATACCAGTTAAAATTACCAAATTTATTGGCTTGGCTCATCATTACCGCCATCCTCATCAAGAAATCTCCCACTCCCTGCATAAATTCATGATGTTATCAATTAGTTATAGGCCAGAAGATTTCACAGAAAATAATAAGATATGGAATTCCATTTAAGGTTTTCCAATTAGGATTCTTACGTTTTCATCATCATCGTTGCTGTAGGCTCCTACGTCGTACATAAATATTTTGTTCGTGTTAGAAAGAAGAGAAGAACAATCAACAAATTTCTTGATAAAAGAAAGGAAGAAGAAACGCAACGTAAAGATTGAGTATTGTATGGGAATTACCTGAATGTGCTTCTTGTATTGCTTGAAATTTCTTCTTTGCTTCTTCCACGAACTTCGAATTACTCCACGCCGAGCACCGATCCGAGTGATATCTCTACTATAAATTTTTCTTTCCTTACACCCAACTCACATTAGTCGAATATGTCAGAAATACTTTGTTAGATTCCATCCAAATAAGACATTCAGACTTCACAATACCCAAATAAAGTACTAGAATACCAAATACACTAGCATAATACCTCCCATTTTATTGGCAAAAACATTCAAGTAGCTGCAATCGTGCTAGACAAAAGATTTTGAGCAGGTAAAAGAAAGCATACAGATTAGACTACTTTGAAATTTGTCTATTTTACTCTTTCAAGACTATTGATTTTAAGCAAATCTAGTTACTGTAGAACAAAATATAAAAAAGAAAATAGTAAGAAAACCAAACAAATAAAGCTGTAAAATGATTGTTAAAGTAATGGATACAGAATCAATACTCTTTTCATCTCTCCTCCACATGGGGAGTGATTTTGCTTATCTTCACAACCCAACCTAAAAACTAGAGAAAAATAATCATCAGTGTTAGTTTAATCAACACTAATGATTGATCAGGGGATTCTCACCAAGAAATATCAGTTATTGACCACCTGTTATATGCAACAGTAGAAAAGTCGTAAGTTTTTTCTCTCTCTCTCTCTCACACAGTAAAAGCCAGAGAGCAAATGACAACCAAAAAGCTGCTCTGTTCAACTTTTCAAAGCACTATTGTGTGTAGGAATTAGAAAAACTCTGGATTCAATTCAAATTGTGACATAAAACAGCAAATTGAAAGATTAATAAAGATGATTTTAGTTCACGACCTAGTTTGGCTTGTCAAACAACAATGAGTACTACTTCCAAAGTTCCAATACAACAAACAAAACCCAGATTCAGACTAGATTTATCTCGTATCAATTTAGATGCCGAGTCAAGTATAGCACATCATAGTTTCAAACGAAAACGCTGTTTATCCTTTATAAGACCATCTTAAACCTCCAAAGCAAGTTCAAGCAAACCACAAGTCATTCATCGAGATCCAATGAATAAGAATACCAATTTTCTTAAGAAAAAAACCTTTAACTAACTCAAATCAAGCAACTAAAACATGAAAATCCACAAAATAACTCAGATCTGCTAGCCTTCAAGTCAAAATTCCAGAACGCGAATGTAACGACCCCCCCACCTGACACAATATTGTCGGCTTTTGGCTCACCCGAATCAGACTTTCCAGGGGGTCACCCATCCTGGTACTACTCCCTCCCAAGCACGCTTAACTGCGGAGTTCTGATTAGGTTTACAGCCATCACGGCTTTAAAACGAGTTATGTCATAGAAGGGTGTGAATATGCATATAAGTTGTAATGACCTGAACCTTTGAAAGTATTTTATTTTACCAGTTATAATATATGAATAAATTATTGGAGTTATCTATGT